>JAADVW010000447.1:0-28327 GCA_023335875.1 Elongisporangium prolatum | reverse complement strand
TCTTCAGAACAATGGGTGGACAGACCATTCCGTCCTTCATTTTGTGTTGTATCCTACTACTTCCTCACGGCTTCTGTCTTGACGGATCGAGTCTTGTAATTTCATTAAATCCAACCAACACACACTCACAATCTTGCTCTGATGGATGAATGCATTCTATTGAGCAGTAGGCATTAAGTTACTCACTGCTTGTTGTCTATTGGGATGGCTCTGGCGTCAGCATGACCATCCACGGCTTGAGCGATTGGTATATGGCAAGCTTCCACCGAAGCAGCGTCATGGCCCATGTCATTCGGGGTTCATGCAAAGCCACAAGCTCATAGTAAAGCTGCGCGATCTGCCAGTCGACCGAGGAAGATCCCGCATAGCCATGCTCGTGCATGTAGCCCAAATTGAGCAGCGCTCGAGGGTGTCCACCGCCGCTCAGCGCATTGGCTTTTGTGTATTGTGTCATTGCCAGCACATAGTCTTGTTCGGCAAATAGCAGGTCGCCGTAGCGGATCAACGCATCGACGCTCTGCTGCGCTACACCACGAAGCACCAATGAGCGATACGGAACACTGGCTTGGTGGTCAATGTTTGAGTCGCGCTCTATGAGCCAGGCCGCGTTGCTCTGAGCGACTTCAAAGCCCAGCTCAGCTGTTATCATGTACAACCGCAGAGCGTACTGATGCTGCTGGGGACCAAAGGCAGATGAGCTCATGGCTTGGTGCGCGGCCAGCTCGAGCATCTCACGAGCGTCGTTGTGGTGCTCAGCGACTTGTTTATACAGTAGCACGACATCCGTACAAGCTGTCATCTGCTGCGATTCCTTGAGCTTGGCCAATCGGTAGAGCGATTTCAAGTGCCCGGCTTCAGCGGACGCGGCCAGGAATTCATGCGCACGAGCTGGATTCGCGTTAGACAGCAGCATGGCCGTGTGGTACACGCCATCCGCGTGGCCCGAGTGCGCAGCGAGCTCGAACAGCGACATAGCACGCTCATAATCCACTGGAATGCCGCCCACGCCGTGGAAGTAGACGCGACCGAGTCCGTTTGCGGCTTCGCCGGCTGCCTCGCTGGCATTGGACGCCAATGCTTCTTCGTAAAGCTCAATCGCCTTGAGGCTGTCGGCATCCACGCCGCCTAGTCCGTACGCATAGACGTGGCCCAGGAGTGCTTGCGCAGAAGAGCTGCCCATGCTCACAGCTCGTTCGAGGAAAGTGCGGGCTTCCTGGTGCCTGTGCTGCACGGCCTCGTGAGACGAGACGAGGTCACTGAACAGCAGCACACTGGCTGCGTTCACCAGCACTGTCGGATCTTCATTGCCCGACTGCTTGGCTCGCATCCGCAAGTATTCGATGCGCTCGTGGTCCAGGTCGTTGCTGTGAGACGCCCATTGTGTGGCGTCGTCGCTCAATCGGTACGGCTCATGGCTTGAGAACAGCTGAATCGGCTGCTTTATCGATGTATGTGCGGCTATGACGCTGTCAGCAGCGAACTTGTAGTGCTGCAGAGCGGTATGGCAGCTCTTGGGCGTGTCAATGCCGTATAGAGCGCGGTACCCGAGCGCCATGGACGCCTCGATGGAACCCCCACGAGCAGCCATGTGATAGTGCAGGATCGCGAGCGGAGGATCCGGATGCGTTGCATTGATACTGAGTATCGTACCCAGCAGAAACTGCGCCTTCGCGCTGCCGAATCGCCTTGCGCTCTGCTCCAGAAACTGCATTGCCAGCTTGAGATCATTACTCTGGAGATGCATCTCTCCAATGCAAAGCAGCAGATCGCTCTGCTGCCGCCGAGCGAGCGTCTGGAAGGACTTTAACCCCATGATTTGGTCAGCAGAACGCAGCAGGACGTCCACTTGAGTCCTGCGCTTACAGACAGAGAGTGAGAGAACCAATCATGACGGATAGCAAGGCTGAGCGTTCGAACCTGTCCCCTGCCAGGTGCCGCAGTGTCTGCAGAGCGCTCTCCTGCCGCTGAGACCATCGTTGCGCCGCACACGCGCAGACGCAGTAGGCCAGAAGCAGCAGCAGAGTCCATACGCAGCGCATGGGCTTCTCTGCGGCCTGATCGAGACTGAGGGATTTGCCATCGCCATCTGCCATGTGTCCCAAACACCCTTTCGCTTGGTACATCAATCACAATTTCAACCAATCACAGGGCTTCACGCATTGACGAGACCTTCTTTTATCATATTGCGTATCTTTTAATCAGTGGTCAACATTATAAGAACATGAACGTCTTCAGCATCTGATTCGCTTGGTGGCGAAAGGTCGCAGAGCCATTCATAGCGACTCTGGCTATCTACAGTCGCAGTCAACATGGCGGAACAGAAGCGACAAGCTGAGCCGGTCCAACATGCATCTGAGCTTATGCCAGTGTTCTCCCACGTGCTCAAGGTCACGCTCTCGCACGCGACGGAGCTGGCCCAGGGCGATTACCTGGGCAAGAGCGACCCTTACGTGACGCTGGCCATCGACAGCGACAAGCAGCAGCATGCACGAAGCTCAGGGCGTGCAGGCACTTTATCTCCAGAGTGGAACCCTCCTGAGCGGTTCGACTTCAAGCTGATGGATCCATTGACGCAAACGCTGCTGGTCCAGGTCTGGGACCACGACCTCATTCTGTCCGACGACCTTCTTGGCTCTGTATCCATCCCTCTCAAGGACTTCGACGCTCAAGAGACCGCCCCAACCGTTGGCTATGCACTGCGCAAATCAGGCAAAGTTACTGGCTGCTTGTTCTTGCAGATCAGCGTCACGCCTCTTGATAAACACGAGATCACGCTCGAACTCTGGGAGAACGAGTGGTACTCCTTCACTGCCGGCTGGAACAGCGGCGAGTCCAATCTGTTCCAGCATCGTTTGCGCTGGAGCAATGAAGATGGCAGCGTCTCGCACAAGGACTTCGCCCAGGTTGCGCCCAAGCCGCCTCTGCACTTCTCAAGTCCTGGGTGGGACTTCTGCGTGGGCAAGGGCGACGTCAACGGCTGGCTCTACGCCACAACGTTCGCAGGACCGTGGTATCCAGAAAGCAGCCCCACAACAGTCGTGCGGCGACGAAAGTGGACATCGATCTGTCGACGGCCTGGCTCCTCCAAGGCACTCGCCAAACACATGATCACGTTCTAAATCGGAAATTACGGTCGGAATATATGTTTATCAATAGGAAGGATACTGCTTCTCCTGCTTGTGCATCCCATACGGTACGCTCTAATGCAGCGAGCCGTTTATCTATCATAGATGCGGCCTCTGTGATTCACCTGCAACCTGAAATCGGTCCACGACGGCTGTATACCTCAGATGCCCAAGCTACAAGGATTCACTTTGCTTCAACGTGTTGGACTCTGAGCCAAACATTTAGAGAATCTGTGGTTAATCGCAAACGTTTCCACAACAACTCAAGCCTCCTGCGTGACTGTGTTGATTTTACACCATTGAACTCTAGTATAACGCATCGGATTTTGTCAAACAAGAATATTCCTTCTGTGTGTCCAATTACCATTCGATGATGATTCCATTCATTTTCAATCTTGGGACCGGGATCACATTTCTCCGAGATCCAAGAGAAAAGGTGATGTGGCAGTTGGCCCGCTTTCATTTGTATCAATCGAGTCATTGAGAAACCTCATGCCTCCTCTACTGATCTCAGTGTCTGTTGTTTGCCGCTCGCACGCACGGCTGACTGTGCTACCAGAGGCGGAGTATATCGTTGAGGCATATATCGACAATTTTTCTGATCGATGGACGCTTGAGAATGCTTCTCGACGTGGGTTCGTGCGTTTGTTGGATCGCCTTGGCGAGAGAGAATGGTCGAGAGTAAGTCTTCATTTCCGTGAACTGCGCCTCAAGCACGCAATCGATGAGGTTGTGGCTTTGCAAGAGAATGTGCCTGTTCTTCACTGGTGGTTGACGAATTACCTGCCAGAGAAGAGAGACTCTCACAGTTCAGACATTTTCACGATGGCTGTTCAGTACAACCGACTGAATGTTCTCAAGTGGCTAAAGGAGCACGATCTGCTTCGAAATATCGACCTAACGCGAACATTCACGAGCGTATTTCCTCAAATAACCCGCTGGTTGCACGTGAATTTGCCTGGGGTCCGAATGAAGATCAGTCTGACTCGCTGTTCCACAGAATCAGACTTTGAATTCGTGAAATGGGCGCTGAGACACGAATCCGTGCACAAAGTGTGTGGTGTGGCGAATTGCTTTGACGACGCAGCGTTTAATGGCAACCTCCTTCTGTTGGAATGGCTGCATCAGGACCGCTCTGAGCGCTGCGATCCACAAATGCTGACTAGAGTGATTTATAATGAGCAACTGGAGGTCGCAAAATGGCTCTGGAGTACGTACCCAGAAGAATTCTTTGATGATCCTGCAGTCTCTTGGTTCGAGCCGCTGGATAACTCGATTAAATCGTGGCTTGCATTCGAATATCATTGGAAAGATGTGCTTAAACGTAAGGCTTGGATCCATTCTTCGATTAAAATCGCCGTCGAAACTCGCGATTCCAAGTCGCTTGAGTTCTTTTTGAATATCCAGACCAGTTCAAATTGTTATAAAGCAATGCAAAGATGTGTGGATCGCGGAGATTTGAAACTGGCGCAGATGCTGCTTACATATCAGGCTCCTGTTTCGGTATTTTGTTTGGATACTGCTGCGGCACGCGGCCACTTAGAAATGATTCAATGGCTCGATGGGTCTGCACCTGTAATGTGCACTACAAAAGCGATGAATATGGCTGCGGCTTTTAATCACCTAGACGTAGTAAAATGGCTCCAAGCAAACCGAAGCGAGGGCTGTACAACCAATGCTATGGACCATGCTGCTGGAGGAGGGCATCTAGAAATGGTTAGATGGCTGCACACTTATCGTAGCGAAGGATGCACAAACAGAGCGATGGAGAAAGCTGCTGGACGAGGTTATCTGGACATAGTCAAATGGATGCACGAAAACCGGTCAGAGGGTTGCACAACGTATGCGATGGACAAAGCCGCAGAGCTTGGACATTTGGATGTTGTCCAGTGGCTTCATGAGCATCGAACGGAAGGATGCTCGCGCTTCGCCTTATCCATCTCTGCTACTGCTGGGAATTTGGATATCGTCAGATATTTGCACGAAAATCAACTTGGCGGCAATGAAGAGGACGATCAAGACACAGCCGATTCACCTGCTTGTAACGGGGATTTGGATATGCTTCGCTTCTTTCATGAGCAACGCCACACCAATTGCTCATCCGAAGGACTCGACGGAGCTGCTTCCAACGGCCACATGAACGTCGTCGCCTGGATCCATGAAAACAATCCAGATTTGCCTGTGTTTGAAGGGTTGTATCTAGTTGCTCAAAAGGGCGATCTGGCAATGATGAAATATCTGGTAATGAACTTTGATTGCTCAATCGATACAGAGCTATTCGACACAATTGCATCCTACAAGCAATTTGCACTTCTCGAGTGGCTGTTGAGGTACTGCACTGAAGTCGCAAACATGGAAATTGACACTCCGTTTCTTGCTCAGGATTGATCCTGGTGCTGTATTTGTCACAGTGTGATAGCTGCCCTGACGTGCGGAAGAGTTTAAACGAATAATATGTTGTTTGGTTGATTGCGTAATGAATCCACTGAGCTCAAATAGCCAAACAAAAAATCTCCATTCCACAGGTCGATTACGAGACCAGAAAATTCTTCAGGTGGCTGGTTTCCATGGCTCCAGCAACAAATCAGCTGCACTAAAGCACTGCCCACGGACACAACTGATCCTGATTTGGTAGGTAAGCTTGAGACATCGTACTGCCGGAAGAACCATATCCGGTATGACGGACCACGAAACACATTATGCAAGGCGTGATCGTTCTCTTGGAGTCTCCATGGATATGCTTAATACCGAACGCTATCGCAATTGCGCATTTCAGAACCGTGGCCTGGTTTCGAAGTAAACGGATCCCATCATGTAGTCTAGATTATTAATAGAACAACCGGGTTTTGGCTCCGATTCAGATCAGCCATGGATAATCGTTGAATTATGTGATCCGTGGGGGGAACCTGTCTGCCTTATCTGAACACTCGTTCGATTGCAGGTAATCCACCCATCAAACTGCCCACTGCCTGACTGACTAGCGATCGACTAGCGCTTTGTATGGATGCGTTTGGATCCAGGCGGCGCCAAAAGTCGCAGTCACCAGCCACTCACCAGCCACTCACCAGTGAGATCTTTCAAGGCAGTGAAGCGATTGAAGTATTTGCATCCACTCAGTGCGATTGCGCGGTCCACTGAACCAGATCTCTCTCCCTCATCTAGCTGCTGTTCATGATCCTAGCGGCTTAAACTTAGACAGCGAAACCTTCTTCGACCTCCGATACAAGGCGTCAACAGATCCCAGAGCCACTCAGTACCGCTTTCGCAGGTCGCCTCAAGATCCGACATTGTCCATCCAATGGCTGCATCTGCGCTTGCCCTAAAGCCGTTCTCTCACGCGCTTAAGGTCACACTCACGCATGCGACTGAGCTGTCCAAGGGAGACTACCTGGGCACGTACGATCCGTACGTGACGCTGACTGTCGACAATGACACACAGCATCAAGCGCGCAGTTCTGGTCGTAGACACACTCTTGCGCCAGTGTGGAGCCCTCCAGAGGAATCTGGCTTCAAGCTGACGGATCCACTGACACAGACGCTAGAGATCAAGGTCTGGCACCGCGTCTTCCTTCTACCCGATAGTCTTGTCGGCTCTGTTATCATCCCTCTTAAGGACTACAGTGCGAACGAGACTGCGGCAGCCAGAGGCTACGAGCTACGCAGCAGAACTGGCAGAGCTGCCGGCAGCGTGTTCCTTCAGATCGGCATCAAGCCACTCGACGAGATCTCGCTCGAGCTCTGGGAGAACGAGTGGTATTCGCTCACATCCGGCTGGACCAACGACGAGTTGGGAGTGCTCGATCAACGTCTGCACTGGAGCAACGAGGACGGCAGTCTCTCGCACAAGGACTTTGCACAGGTCGCGCCATTGCCGCCTCCGCACTTCTCCTGTCTCGGGTGGAACTTCGTCGCGACCAAACAAGACGTCGATGGCTGGCTCTACGCCACGACGTTCGCAGGGCCCTGGCACCCAGAGAGCAGCGCTACGACAGTCGTGCGACGTCGCAAGTGGACATCGAGTTGTCGGCCTGACTCGACCAAGACGCTGTTTGCATTCTAGACTCTTCATAGTCCAGCAGACTTAAATGGCAACGGACGCGATTGAAACGCTGTCTATTCTTTCTCTTGGTTATTTCCGTAGCTACGACCGCGTGCGAGTGGGAAATGGACGAGAACGTGCCAAGCCTTCGTGACCGCACGGCTGTGAATGGAGTGGATGGCAGAAGCAATGCCAGCTCGAACGCCTTGCGGTTGGCTTGGTCCTTTGGCTTCAACAAGGAGGTCGTCAATGGCGTGCACAACCTCTCGACAGACGTCAGCTCCTCCAGCGACCAGCCAGCTCGACGAGCGATCGTGTACACGGCAGCACACACAGGCGTGATCTACGACTATGCACAACGACAGCAGACGCTGCTGCAGGGCCACTGCCATCCCATCAGCTGCTGTGCTGTGAGTGAGGACAAGCGCTGGATCGTCACGGCCGATCGAGGTGAGGAATCGCTCATCGTGGTCTGGGATTCGCTCTCAGGCAACCCGATCAAGACTATCTTCCAGCCCCACGCTCACGGCGTCCAGGCACTCGACATCTCGCCTGACGCGCTGTTCCTGGTCACGCTCAGTGCGGTGCCAGGCACAGCAGGGACTGGTCGCAAGAGTGGAGCCACAGGCCCCAAGCTTCGTGTGCAGCAAGAGCTATCTGTCTGGGAATGGACGGCACCGGCAGCCAACTCGATGGGTGCGCTGTACTCGTCGTTCGTGGCGACCGAGGACGTGCAGCACGCTGTGCGGTTCAACACGTACGACATCCGCGAAATCGTGACCAACGGCCGGCAGCGCGTGATCTTCTGGAACTGGCAACAGCAGCGTCTGCTCTTCTACTCGCCGTCGCTGTCGCAGAAGGACTTCCGCCAGGTCGTGGGCAACTTCACGCAGTCCATCTTCGTGCCGGACTCCAAGCAGGCGCTCACAGGCACAGAAGATGGCGATCTGGTGCTCTGGGACGTTGTCGTGCAGCCTAACGACAACGATGACGAGTCTCCAGACCCGTCGGCCAGTGGAGCCAACGCCATGGACCGCAAGGCCGTCAAGATCGTGCGTCTGGCTGGTGGCTCGGAGCTGCAGAAGAAAGTGGCGCTCACGCATCTCACTGACATGGACGGCTACCTGGTGCTTGGCTCAAGTGACGGTGCTGTCCGGTTCTATGACTTCGACTTCCGTTTGGTTGCGTGGTTCGAAGATATGAATGCTGGGCCAGTGCTGTCTGTGAGCTTCGCGAGTGGTGGCTCTCAGCCCCAGCGGCCTCCATCGGCCAAGGAGAACGATGGAGAGAGCAGCTTCCATGTGCCCGAGTTCGTTGTGGCGACCTCGTCAGCCTTCATCGTGGGCATGAACGCCTCGCTCTTCGGGGAGCACGAGCCTGAGAAACGGCGAGGCACGCTGCTCATGCAAGGCATTAACGACACCATCCACGGCCTGGCAACGCATCCGCTCTTCGCGCAGGTGGCCATCAGCTCGTACTCGGGCGTGGTGCAGCTCTGGGACTTCACCAGCAAGCGGCTGCTCATGATGCGCAAGTTCGACGCCTCGGACAAGTTCCGGCCTCAGTGTCTCGCTTTCAGTCCCGATGGGCGCAGACTCTTTGTGGGCTTTACGAGCGGCGTGATCAAGATCCTTCACGCACAGCGGCTCGAGGACCTCGCCATGTTCCGACCGTCCAAGGCCGCCATCACGGACATCCGCGTGAGTCCTGACTCGAACGTGTTCGTGGCCGTGGACGCCAACTTCTACATGGCCATGTGGCGGCTCAAGTACGCGGCCACCGATCTGGACTCGGTGGACGAGTGGACCTACATCGGTCGCTGTCGAGCGCACTCCAAGCCGATCACAGGGCTGGAGTTCGCCCAGGCCAGCGATGGTGGCGCGCTGCTCGTGTCTGTGGCCGAGGACAAGACCATGGCCGAGTACTGTCTCGGCAGGTCCAGCGTCGTGGACGGCATCGTGCTCACGCAGACGTCTGTCAAGATCGAGCAGAGCGCCACGCCCACGGCCTGCTGCTGGCATCCCGAGATGACCGGGCTCCAGGAAGACCTCGTGCTCGTGGCCAACGATGAGTACAAGATCAAGCAGTGGAACGCCAGCAACAAGACCTGCCGCAAGACTACACTCGGGCCGTCCTACGGCGGGCCCATGAACCGATTGCTGCCGATCCCGCTCAAGCCGTCTGTTCTGGCAGCCGCTGCGACCTCAGCCAGTGCGCACGCTGCGGCTGTGGCCGAGCGGTATTGCGCCTACAGCACGCACGAGAAGGTCGTCGGCCTGCTCAAGCTGCCGCTGGACGGCAATCCGCACAAGTGCATGGGGCTGATCGCGCATCCGGGCACCATCAGCGACGTGGCCGTGTCCTTCGATGGCAGCGCATTGCTCACGGCCGGAGGAGAGGACATGGTGGTCAATCTGTGGGAGATCCACACGCACCAGCTCGATCTGGCGGAGGCCTCAACTGCGAATGAGCAGTCCGACGACGACCAGCAGACTGTGCTGGCGACTGCCAGGAAGAACGACGGCCTCGCGCCGTTCCTGACGCTTCTCGAAGGCGGCCGCGACGGCGAGTTCTTCAACGAGATCGTAGACTACTTCTACCTGGCGCAGCTCCGCGTGCAGGGCGAGAACGCGACTGCGAGTCGCGAGATCACGCACCGGATCCCGCTGGCCGAGATCCCGAACGTCTTGCGCGCGCTGGGCTTCTACCCGAGCGACCAGGAGATCCAACACATGTGCAGCGAAGTCAAATACTCGCAGTTCACGCAGACGACGCACGCGGTCGAGAGCATCGACCTGCCGGACTTGATCAAACTGTATCTGAACCACCGACCAGTGCTCGGCATCGGCAAGCAGCAGATCGAGCACGCCTTTGCGGTTCTGGGCGCGTCGCCGTCGCTGACCTGGCCCATGCTGGAGCGGCGGCTGCTGCACTCAGGCGAGGCGCTGAGCGCACACGAGCTGCGCAGCTGTCTCAATGCGCTGATCGTCGCGCCGGACGAGAGTCGCAGCAACGACGCGGTCGTGATGGACGCACAGTATTCAGCGCTGAGCTTCGCAGACAAGGTGCTCGGCTTTGACGACTACGACGAAGAGAGCGAGACGCCAGAGGCCGTCTAACAGATAGGAACATGGCGCTGGGTTATTAGATTATGTACTACATTGGGCTCTCACGCCATGGCTGCGTAGGCGCACTGCACAGATCTCTCGTCTTCGTGGTCCAGCGAGCCGCTCTGTTCGCACCAGGACGTCCGGGTCTGGACTCGCTGCTCGTTGCTCTTGATGCAAGCGTAGTATACGCCGGTGCCGCTCGAAGGAGGATGGGACACATCGTCATCATTGCGCTTGTGGAAGAAGGCGCAGACGCGTGAGAGCGCGTGGCGGACAGATGCGCTCCGACGGCTCAGCCGAGAGGAGGTCGAGAGGCGCTGCTGGGCTTGGGCAGAGCACATTGGTGAATGAGTGCGGCGTCTCGTCTTGTGGGTCTGGTCTTTACAGCTGGAGAAGATGGAGAAAAGTGTGGTCAGAAAACGGCAGCTGCGCCGGAAGCCGAAGCGGCGCCTGCCTGCATGGGACCAGGAAGCCTTACGACGGTTGACGATCGAGCTTTTTCATCATATTTTTACAGCGTACTCACATCCACACAAGCCACTAGAACATGGCCGAGCTCTGTTTGTCCAAGGCGTCGTCCTTGCGGCAGACGTTCTCCCACATGCGGCGGCGCACGAGCGAGAACATGCTCTTCTTGGACGTCCATGGCCCAGAGACGCTCTTGGCGTACAGCCATCCGTTGGCATCGCCTTTCTGCGCGTTGAAGCTCCAGCCAGAGCCCGTGAGCCCCTCCGGCACGGGTGGGGCGACGGCATCGAAGCGGCTGGACGACCGGGATTCGTCGTACGAGGACCACTGCTCGTGGTTACTGTCGCCAACGTGCCAGTCCCTGAGAGGCGTCCAGACCTCGTTCTCCCAGATGCGCAGCACCGTCTCGCCCTCGCCCTCGCCTAACAGACAGATCACAAGCTGCAGCGTGGCGTTGCACTGCTGGCTGGCGAAGTCCGACACGACCTCGAGCGGGAAGTTCTCGATCACGGTCGTGCCAATGGAGTTCGCAAAGCGCGAGACCGGTAGCACAATGGAGCCCAGCAAGTCGTCCTTGTTGAACCGGTCGTGGTCAAAGACGTCAATGCGCAGGATCGCGCTGTTCGGGTCGGCCACCTCAAAATCGAACCGCTCGGCCGGCTGCCAAACTGGGTTCAGGTCGTTCTTGACAACTGTGGTCTTGCGCTGCGCACCGCCACACTCGACCACGACGTACGGATCGCTCTTGCCGCCATCGAAGCTGAAGTCGCTGGCTGGCAGGTCGCTGCCACGCACCACTGTGACCTGGAGCAGCGGCATCTCCCTGATACGTGTGGCTGGTAGAGGTCAAATGGTCGAATGGCACTCACTAGTGGTGGGCACAATGCATTCCCTCGGTTTAAGGACCAACTGATAAAAATCAGATCTGTGCAAATAGTGACCATGGGTTGCAGAAAACCCTGAGCTATTGCATAGTCATGCATGTCGCAGCTACAAGAGACGAGGGGAAAACGCGTGATAGGCAGGGCGGACAGTACTTTGCAACGCGTGGGTTGAATCATGTGGGAATGTGGAACAGGAGAAGGGTGAGCCGCCCTGCTCAGCAGGATTGGGTGGCCATGCCGCACGTGAACCAACTGGCTGCCAATGTGGCCTTTCAGGCCGCTGTCCAAGTCTTGATCCGACCTCTCGTCTATGTGAAACGAACGTGGTGGTATTATCTCAAGTGGATACTGTGGTGGATTGTTTACCATTCAAGAATTCAGCGCGCCGATGTCGCACCCTGTTAGCTGGCTGACGAAGGCGTGTTGCATGCTCACGAGCGCCATGTCGCACAATCAGCACTTTACAGTCCAGAGCCAGACAGGAGAGAATCAGTCTGCTGATGCAATTTCTGCACCAGCATTCGTGCTTCTCAAGTCATTTTTGTGTGGTGCGTAAGCAAGGTTTGATGATGCATGTTGTGCTGATAAAAATAAGCAGGTGAATATAAATAGAATATACCAGGTTAATGTAATTATAGAGGATAAGAATTTACCACAGTCTTTGGCATGCAACTCAGATATTACACACGCAGGAATCAGATAAATACGTGTGCGGATAGGGTCATGAAAACCTCGAGCGAGCTTTCTCGGAGCAAACCACTAATAAGGGTCCTAATTAGGGCTTTTTTTAACCCTTGTTATCACGCCGGCCCAGACCAAGAGCCAGAAGTGGAGAAGCTATGGACGCGGCTTCGATCGTGCTGTATGTGGCCATCGGCCTGGCGGTGATCGTGGTCGTAGCGCTGGGCATGCTGCTCTACTGCTGCTGCACGAGCGTGGATGAGGACGAGATCGAGGTCGGGAACCTCACGGACGGTCTGCTGCGACGCGAGGACCTCGAGGACACGTTCCTAGAGGGCAAGGAGAATAGCTGGCAGTGCGTCGTGTGCGCCTACACCAACAACGCCACGCGCAAGACGTGCCTCATGTGCGGCACCAGTAGCAAGTTCTTCGTGTCGGCGGACCATCCAGTCATGCGCCACAAGAGCTCGCGCACGTTCCTGAGCAACGCCGGCGACGAGGAGACCGCGGAAGAAGACCTACGCGCCCGTCAGCGCGCGCTGTTCAAGCGCCGACTCAACTCGATGGCGGCGAGGAAGAACCTGTCGCAGCGCCAGCGAGGCGCGTTCCGCCGCCGCATCTGGGAGCGCAAGCAGCTCAATGACGGCAAGTTCCACTGGATCCGCCAGAACAGCACGGACGACGTGAGCGACTCGATGCTGAGCCAGACCAGCAACGGCAGCGCGACCAACAACGGAGAGACGACGATGCACGCCGGACCGCACGGAGAGAGCGTGCAGGACTATCACAAGCTGCGCTCGCAGGGCTTTGTCTGGCAGTACGACGACCTCGGGCGGCTCACATGGACCCAGGCAGAGAACGGTAGGGATATAGACACGCTCACTGATCTTCCTCTCGTGCACTGACTGGCTATTCCTCTGTCCTGTCTGTGCAGTGGCCATCAACATGGACTCGTTCAACGACATGAAGCTGGGCGACAACGCTGAAGCCATCGACTTTGAGGTACGCAATGCTACTACACTTGCTATCATCATTGCTGAGCTGAATGCGAGCACAGGGGATCATGGCCATGGACTTCCGCATGAAGAAGCAGTGGTTCCTCGTGCAGCTGTCACGCATCGCCACTCCTGTCTCTGAAGCTGTCGCCAAGCTCAGTACGTCCCACTGCAATTGAATATCCAACCACACAGCGCATCTCATCATCTGTCTCTGTGTAGCCATTACTCGCGAGAACATCATGGAGGAATCCATCACTCGGATCACTGGCTCTGGCCCGGACGCCCTGCGTACGTACCTCAAGATCACGTTCGCTGGCGAGCCAGGCATCGACGCTGGCGGATTGCTGCGGGAATGGTTCGGCATTGTATGCAAGGAGATTTTCAGCGACCAGCGCGGGCTGTTCATCCCGACCAAGGGCGAGGATATGAGCTATTGGATCAACCCGGTCTCGGGCGAGAAGAACGCGCACCATCTGCGCGAGTTCCGCTTCGCTGGAATTCTCATCGGCAAGGCGCTGTTCGAAGGGCTCGTGCTGGACGTGCACCTGGCGCTGCCGCTGCTCAAGCACGTGCTGGGCATCCCTATCTCGTTCTCGGACCTTGAGTTCCTCGACATGGAGCTGCACCGCAACTGCCAGTGGCTGCGCAACAACACGCAGGTAGAGAACTTGTGTCTGACATTTACGATGATGCTCGAAAGCGGCCAGGAGATCGAGCTCAAGCCTGATGGCGCCAATATCGATGTCACGGACGAAAATAAGGACGAGTATCTACGGCTGCTGCTTGAGCATCGCATGCTCGAGAGTATCTCTGCGCAACTGCAGGAGTTCCTCACGGGCATCTATGACGTCGTGCCCAAGGCGCTGCTCTCGGTCTTTGATTACCAGGAGCTCGAGCTCATCCTTTGCGGCATCCCCACGATCGACACGGCTGACTGGCGAGCCAACACGCACGTCCGCTACATCAAGTCGGAGGAGGACAAGAAGCACAAGGTCAGCGAAGAGGAGCAGAACGGCGTGCTGCAATGGTTCTGGCTCGTGATCGAGAGCCTTACACCGGAAGAGCGTGCGCGACTGCTGCAGTTCGCCACAGGCACGAGTCGCGTGCCGGTGGAGGGCTTCAAGGGGCTCATGAGCTCCAGTGGCATTATCCATCCGTTCACGATCCAACTGCACCCGCGCGGTGCCGACAGCTCGAGCCTGTTTCCCAAGGCGCATACGTGCTTTAACCGCCTGGACCTGCCCATGTACCGCAGCATGGAGGAGATGGAGACGTATTTATCCATGGTGCTGCAGATGGAGATCCTGGGCTTTGGCTTGGAGTAGAAGGCAGGCATACAATGACAAAGACCGCTTTACACTTACTGCTGTCTGCTCTCTTGCTCTTGCTTGGCTTTGAACACGCGCACATCCTGCGCCAGACGCTCTCGGTCTCGCTGCTGCGCTCGGCCCTGGATGCCACTGGGCGCTGTAGTTGTGGAAGACACAAGAGGAGCCTCCTTGGTAGCAGAGCTGTCCTTGCTGCTCATGGCGTCCTGCACAAACGAGTGGAAGGCCTGCTTCTGCTGCTCCCAAAAGTTCAACTCCGCTGGTTTGGGCTCCAGTGGCTTGGCTGCGGTCGAAGCAGAGCGCGCAGTTTGTTGTGTAGCTGCGTTTGCAGCAGTCGCCGCCAGCTTCTGCTGCTCGAGTGCGCTTAGCCGTTCGTTCAGGTTCTCGATCATGGCTTCCAGAGCCTGGTCCTTGCGCGCGCGCCGGTTCTCCACCTCCATCTCGCTCTCGATGGCCTGCATGCGCAATCGATCGTCCTCCCGCTCCATGTCTTGCTTGACAGAGTACAGGAACACGCCCAGGATCGTGCCTGGTGCGAACGCGAACATGGCGTACAGCGCCTTGCGCCGTGGCGACAGCAGGTTTCTACAGCCATCAAAAGGCAATACTGAGCAATTAGGACACAACAGCATGCATTGGCAATGCTTTTGTAGGCTGGTACGCACTCCATGGCCCCCGCAGGCGCCTCCGAGAAGAGCTGCTTCCACATCGACATGGGTGCCCAGAGCCAACTAATTACCACAATGAGCTAATGGCAACTGCGTAAAGTGCGCCTGCGAACTTAACGACCTATGACTTCTATCAACGCACCCATTGAGTGTTTACAAGCGTCTCTCCATTTGCCACGCATGCGCATTCCATCTAAAGCCTCTTGCTGTGTCTCTATGCCGCATGCCGCAGTCGTGGTCGGACTGAACGTCTCGAGCGGACTTAATGATTCTTGAACGTGAAGTCGCGCTGCGTCCAGGGCGTGCCCGGGTTGCCTGCGTTGATGTACTCCATGACCTTGCCGCGGATCGCGTCTGCGCGCGCGCGGTCAGTCGTGCGCAGCCAGATCTCGTAGCGGTAGTTGTTGCCTGAGTCCTTCTTGTCGCGAATGTTGTTCTAAGAGAGAGAGCACTTGTCAGTCTCCAGCCGCATGGGCATTGGCTCAATCGACTCGACCTTGTGGAGCAGACGCACGCCCGTGATCTCGTCGTCACGGTCGAGCACCTCGCCAATCGCGCCTAGCACTAGTCGTTCCCAACACTCGTCCAAGACGTCGCCCGGGATCTCTGTCACATGGAAAAATCGCGGATCAGAATCACTCTTTCGCGGGCTTCAGACACCAAGCGCACCTTTGCGGATAGACCATTCGGATCCAGTCTTGTTGGCCGGGTCTTCCCATTCGGGGCGGATTCCTTCCTTGAACACGGCAAAGGAATCCACAGATCGGTCCACAAACTTCTTCTTACTGAAGCCATCAAACAGCACGTTGCTATTACCAGCACATAGCGAACAACAGAGCAAGCCCATACACAACAGTCAGTACGCTGTAGACGCTGTGCAATCACGCATGCAGCCATGCCAACCAACCAACCAGCCAGCCAGCCAGTCAGATCGAAAGTTGGGTAACTGCCCAGTAATAGCTCACCTGGGCTTGGGGATGTTGTTCCAGTAGCCCCAGAACTCCTCGACGGAGCGGAAGGTGCAGAGCTTGAAGATGATGTCGCTGAAGGCCGCTTTCTTGGCCTGCGGCTCTCGCTGCTCCCAGATGGACCAGCCGCTCTGCAGCGGATGCGTCTCACTCGCCATCTCGCTTCCTCTCCGTGATTTGGGCGGCCGGGGGAGGACCGCACGGATACTGACAAACCGGTGTCATACCGGTATCAATAAACGGTAAAACAACCGGTTTATTATCAGATCAATCAATTCCGACCGTTCTTGGACGAGATGGTGCGAGCGATGGTCGTGCGCAGTCCCCCGAGATTGGCCTTGACGCGGCCAAAGGCGCCGGCGCCCTCATAGTCCTTGCTATTGCGCAGCCAGGCGTTGGTGATGGCCTCGAGGCGCTTGAACCCGTCAATGGTCGTCAGCTGGAGCGAGCGCTGCGTTGTTACCGGCGTCATCGTCGCCCCTTGGGACTGGAAGGCGTCCATTAACGCTGCGTTATAGCTGCCCTCAAGATCGCTGCTCCACTCCAGCAGCCGGGCAATGGCCTTTTCGAACCGCGCTGCCAGGATCTCGTTCATCTTGGCGTTGTCCAGCACGAACTCTCTGCAGGAAAGAGGTCAGTTCCTAGTCCCAGCCAAGCAATAGGCAATTCACGACCCTCACTCGATAGTGACGCTGATGCACTTCTCCAGCAGTGTCGGCAGCAGATACGTGCGCGATGGCGACTGAAGAGCGAGAGCGCGTGCACCAAGCGGCTCGAGAAATTGCGCCAGTAGCTGATCGACAAACTCCGTCTAGTACCAACAAGCCTCAGTCAGTCACGCGCTTGACAATATCTTCACATGCGCTCTCACCACTGAGCCTTTCGCCTTGGATGAAGATTCCTTGGGCACGATCGACCGACCCAAACGGTTTGCTGTCTATCCCATCAGCGCAACTGAATCAAAACGCTCAGCATCCGACGCACTCAGCTGCACTTACCTGCTCCACAGACTCAAAGATGGCTTCGGAGAGGTCGGCCAATTGGACCTTGAGCTCTTCAAATAGCTCGGCGAACTCGAGTGAGATCCGCTTGACCTGCGGGATGGGTCTCGTGGACAGCGATGAGGTCGACAGGCGTGTTATCAACAGCGTGCTGTTCTGCTCGACTTCAAGCTTCTCGTTGACTTCAATGAGGTGCGAGATGCGCTCGCACTCCATAATGAGTCGCAACAGGACATCGTGCATCGCGATCATGCCCCAGAGTGTGGCGTTGGCAGCAGTGTTGTCCAGTGCAAACCATAGTACGCTGGTCTTCTGCGTCCAGGTCCAGAACTTGCGCAGCGACGGCAGCAGGATGGACAGCAACATCACAAACGGACAGTTCGCGCCGTTGGACTCCCCAATGCACTGCGTGAATAGCTCATCGACACTTGCAAGCAGCTTGTACCCCAGCTCAGCCACGTATTCCTCCGTGAACAGTGTACTCGCTGACTGCGTCGTCGCCTGATGTAGCTCGCCGTACAGCTGAGCGCATTTGCAATAGAACGACGTGATCGCAGGTCCTCGGCGCAGAAACGAAGCTGGATTCGTGTCTGGCTGGCTTCCTCCAGTCGAACGACCATGGGCGCTGCAAGTGCGATCACAAGGTCGACCGTCGGTATCGTCCTCGTGCCAAGAAGCAAAGCAGTGCTCACAGCAGGACGCCTTCCGATGCCGTACGTCTGCTCCACCGCCAGCTCCGCCATTGCGCACGCGAACTCCCCCGCTCCTCGTCTTTTTCTTGGTCCGTTTCCCCGAGGTCTTCGGCTTCTCAGCCATGATCACCAAGTGGGAAGGACGTTCACAACGCAACCAGCCAAAAATAAGGCAAGATCAAAGACAGAAACGACAGCAGTGCATTCATTTGACTGTTAGTTTGGGGCGACATAAGCCAGTGAAGCATTCCCCAGCCAAGCTTCTGGTAGTACTAGCAGAGGAACGTGTCCAGTGCCCACGCTGCAGTCACATGCTGAAGATTGGCTTCAAACGTCTTGTCAACCTAGCGATCGTTGGCTGACAGTAGCTGCTGAAGACAGATCTGGGGTGTATCGCGAGTAACCCTTGTCTACATCGGCCACGAGAGCGTCACGCTCGCCGAGAGAACAGATGCATCTCTCTTCCAGGTGACACCCGCCAGCAATGCGAAGATCAATCGTTCCGAGTCACGTCATCGCTTGGAAATAGGTCGAAAGCCTACGTTCGCGATTGTGTGTAGTGACCACAAAGCTTAAAGATTGAGGAATCCAGTTCACGCTTCGAGCTAAAAAGCTCGACATTCGCCAGCTGCTCATGCTGTACACAGTTCCAGAGATGCTCAAGTTGGTACTTCGTTGACTGGGAAACTCGGCCGCAATTTGTTAGAAGCAGACTTTCATCCATGGACAAGAGCTGATCCACTTCCTGCCGCACATTGACGAACGCATCGTTGTTTGGAACTGCTGAGGGATCATCATAACTTCGTCCTTTGAAAGACGTTCTTCAGCTTCCTGACGCAGAGATTGTAAACAGCGTCATCAGTTCTGATCTGTCAATGACCTCTTGTGGCTCAGAACGATCACGAGAGAACACTGAGCGAGACGTTGACGAGATCGACCCACGCGATGGTCTCTGGATAGACCAGTCTCGCTGTTTCCTTCACTGTGCTGCCGCTCACTTCAAACACGCGAATGTTGGTGAATCTCCATCGAGTGAGCTTCATGACGAGAATCGAGACCAGATCGACAGATGCGACCAGAAATTTGCCATTGACGATCACGAAGCCGCTGCTGTAGATGCCGTCGGGCGACGCGTACTTCAAGCCTTTAATCATGCGGCAGTGCTCGTACTCGGCCACCAGCCCCACACGGCTTTCGAGTGGCGCGCCTGTGGAGATCTCGAACATTGTGAGTCGACGCTGATGCGAGACCACTGAGCCTTCTCTCATGGAGCTCTCGGTTGTGGATGTGCGACGCGAAGAGCGGATAGTGCTGAAGCGGTCTGGGAAGAAGTGGCGATAGATCTTGCGGAGTAGACCGTATGCAATTGGCACCACGAGAGAGAGTAACACTGGCTGGATGGTCTGGAATCGGTACTGAACGATGCTTGTGGGCATCTCGTGCAGGGTCCAGTACCTCATAGCGGCTGTCTTGGCCATTTGAGCGCTCATGACCATAGATCCAGCGTTGAAATCGGCCACAGCGAATGCAGCCAACTTGATCGTGACTGACGGGAAGTGTTTGATAAGCACAACAACGTTGCGCCAGGCCAACTCGAACGTGATCATTGTAAGCGCCGGATCGATCTTCTCTTGGATCACATAGCCCAAGGCCATGGCTGCGCACAAATAGAGCGTCATGAGATCAGCGTGCATGATGTCAAGATAGATCGGCACCTGCTGCACGCCGCCCAACTGGTTGGCCAGGTACATGCAGAACTCGTTGAGTGTCCAAAAGTCCTCGATCCACCAGCCCAGAACGATAGCACCGCCACGAATTATAAGCGTGGTTGAGATCGACACGAACGCATCGCCGATCCAGACCTTGTGCTTGGCGAAACCTCGTACCACGATGATCAGCAGAACTGCGAGGTTAAAGGCAAGATCCACTGCGAAGATAAAGTGTACGCCGTGCACCCAGGCCCAGGAATTGCGCAGCGCAGAGAGCCCATTTGCAAACCAGCGGGAGACGTCTTTCGCTGGCGTCTTGTCGAATGCCCAGTACCAGCGCTTGAGATTGGATCGATCCGAGATGGACTTGACGAAGAAGCCCGTGCGTCGTGTGGTGGTGATGGTCTGGACCTTTTCAATCGTGGCATTGGCTGGTACTGAATTGAACATGAGCTGCCCGTTGTTTGAATTGCTCAGCAACGTGTATGGCTCCAGAGCCATCTTCCTATAGGGATAGCCTAGAGACCCAGCGAAGTGGTGCGAGAGAATGGTGGCCTTGGACGAGTTGAACAGCGCAAATGCGATCAGGGCGTTCGGTCCAGACTCGGCTTGAGCTTCGATCAAATAGTCCTGCACTGAAAGCCTCATGGAGCAGACGTACACGTCGTTCAAGTTGGTTTTGTTGCGCATCAATAGGTAGTACTGGTGCCTAGTCTTGTCGCCCCCCGAGATTAGCGTGAGAGAGCAGTCCACTACTGGCGCAATGAGCTGCAGATGCTGGAGAGCGGTGTACGTGTGGTTGGTGCCCAGCGCCAGATTGGAGTAGATGCTGCGCAGGAACGAGTTGCTGTACATCTTGCTGTTGTACTTGGGCGTGTGGCACGCATCAGTCGACGATCCATTGGCTTCGATGTAGAACGTGTTGTTTCTTGGTGTCGTGTCATTCGCCAATACAGTTTGCACGAGTGGACTGGAGCGGATGCTGCTGTTGCCGATGTACTGCTGCATGAGTTTGGCGCTGTACGTTTTGGTCAACAGCGTTGGCATTTGAGCGCCAGAGAGCACATCAAGCATGGCGATCGAGGACTGGACAGACGTCAGAGCGTAAAACACCGCAGCGGCTAAGATCGCGAGTCGATGTACCAGATGAAGCGCCAAGAACGGATTGAACACTCTCAGTTTTCCTCCAAGTCCGCGATGTTTGGTCTGGCCACGGCTTGGAGCTTGGCTGGGCTTGACTGGGGTAGAAGCCGGCGGATGGACCTTGGCGCCGCCTTGTTGCTGTACTTGCACCTGTCGCATGGTCTGTTGAGTCCGTCAAGTGCTGCTGTCGTGGTCGATTGGGAAGTATGACACAAGCCCAGATATAAATACGTTGTATGATCCGTCAGGCACTTTGACGCCAAGGGACCAAATATTTCGAGATCCATTGGTTTCGAAACTGCTGAGCTCTATTGTGGATCGTGAGAAAGCCATTCCAAGACTTCGTTATTGCACAAAAGCCCTCAAAGCAAGATCAAGAGGTCGCGCACCTTTCGTTTAGCTGCTGTCGGTGCTGGAGTTTCTTTTTCGAGTGGGTTTCATCACGAGAATCGACAACAGATTGAAGGACGCGAAGCCGTGGTTGTCAATGCCGTCGGACGAGCTCTTGATCATGCGGCTGCAGCTCGGCCATGAGCTCTACGCGGCTTTCGAGCGGCCCACCTGTGGAGTTAATGGGAAAAGCGGAAGTGAACTGGAATATTGAGATAAAGACACGACAACGAAGCTTCCCAGTGCGGTACTTACAGTATAAAATAATCGCCCTATACAATGTCTATACACTTACATCCTGGTTCTTCAGAGGCACTGCTGAGACTGCTGCTGCGTCTGCTGAAGGAGCCACAACAGGAGGCTCACTGGTTGGCGCCTTTGTAGTCTGATGTTCGTCTTGAGCGAACGTATCGACCGCTGACGGGGACACTGGTACAGAGGATTGGGCGTCAGGATCCGCAGCCTTGAGCCCATGGTCACTGCCGATGACTTCACACAACACATCGATCCATTCGAGTGAGAGGCAGTCAGGCGGCTGCATCTTGTTGATCGACCAGTCGTGAAGGCGGAACTTGCCCATGACGCCACTGGGCTCGACGTTCAGGTCGATCCGGCGCCAGGGCACGGCCTGCTGCTGGTTGAAGATCATGGCATACGGGAACTCGACCTCCTGCTTGTTGTCGCACTCGAACCCAGCGACGCTCTCGTAGCGTGGGCCTAGCACGACATCCATGCCCTTGGTCGGCTGCTCAATCACCAGCTCCGGGTCCACCTTGGTGTCCAACAGCTTGACGATCGCTGGATCCGTGAAGCCGAAGTGGCGCAAGTGCCATCGCCAGGCCGCAAACTGCTTGGTCAGGAAGTAGCTCGGGTAGGGACTGAAATTGCGGATCGAGGCCGAAGGGAAAGGAACAACCACGTCGCCATCGGACATGGCGACCAACGTGCAATGGCTAAAGCGCTTGAGCGCAGCCACATAGGCGGATCCTGTGCTCAAAGCATTGCATGAGCCAATTGCACTCGCTTCAGTAGCGTTGGCCAGATGATCACGTCGTACCTGGTTCACTCATGGCTTCCAGCAACGACAGCTTGGCTTCTTTGGCTTCTTCTTCGGCTGCCGCAGCTGTCGGTTGAGCTGTTCACGCATGAAGCAAAGCCCAGTCCATCGTAAGCAGGACATACTCACAGGCTAGACCTAGCCTGCTGGCAGCGAACGCACCTTCGAGCAAGAGATCGACACCTGTAGAGCCAAAGATGTTCTTGGATCCCAGCACTGTGTGCACGCCCAGCCGGAAGAAGTTCTGCATGGAGACACGCGTGAGTAACATGGATCGGCTGCAAATCGACTAATCCTGTGCCGGGACTGCACCTTGATGGCCGAAGGGCCGCGAGCACGTCGAGAGCCCAGATGCGGCGTGCAGAGCGTGACAAAGCTCACGAACTCGATGTTGTTGAGCAGATCGCTGAGCTGTTCCACGACCTTAGCGATCGCATAGCGAGCGTACAGCCCGCCCAGTGAGTGGGCCACGATGGAGAAGTGGTACTTGGTAACGGACGGACTAAGCTCGAAGGCGCAGACAGTCTCTACGATCTCCTCGGCCAGCTTGGTGCCCCCTGTCTCGACGCCCATAGACGTCTGCTGGTGATTGGCGCCCGACTGGATGATCAGGAGCTCGCTGGCGTCGTCCGAGTACTTGGAGCGCAGGACCTGCGCGATGGGATCGAAATCCACGGGCGATCCGTTGTTGCCGTGCACCAGCACCACAATGTGCGGCGCCAGGAACACACTACTCATGACTGGCTTGGGAATGGAGCGACTGCTGAAGGCTGAGCCGCGTAAAGAGAGCGAGAGCGAGTGTGAAGGTCGAAGGGCGCGTAATGCTGCGGATGAGCCGCAACGTAAAATGAACCAGATGAGGTGGACCAGTTGCAGAATCAGGGGCTATTTGTCCCATAATTAGGAACAAACGCATTATTTGGGACAAGAACCGTAAACAACGCGTGGTTGTTTATGGAGATTGGGCCGCGTTCTGCGCGTTGATGGCATGTCGCGCGATGTTTACATGAACTGATTTAAGTGAGACGCCTTATTTCAGTATTTTGTGTGGGAGATTTCCAGTTGCAGCTGAAAGGCCACACCCACAATAGAAAAATCGTGGTAGCCACAACAATGGAACCCATTGACCTGTCTAACGACAGATTTATCAATCCCAGAGGTACAGTAACTAATGTAGAAAGATCACATCACGACTTCTGTACAGTATGAAGATTGGACTCTTCTTTATATGCGCGCTGAAATTGAAAGTGTACTCTTTTAAGTTAATTATTACTAATTCTGAACCTATGGTACCAGTCCTTGAGGTACAAATTGTCTAGACTCCCTAACCCTATCTCATAAATGACTCGTTTCTATTGGCTGAAAACGCGTCTAACGCAAATTAAATCAGCTTTGTGTAGCAAGCAAAGCACGCAAAGTACGGATTCGAACCAAGAGCTCCGATCACATCGCCACAATCACCCAGCGGCAGCGGCAGTCTCGCCTCTCTGGTCGCTGACGGAAGAGGCCTCATGAGTGATGGGCTAGTGCCAGGCATCATGGCGGCGTTGGCCACGGGCGTGTTCGTATTCTTCTGCCTGCTCATCGGCTGCACTGGCTACTGGAAGACGGAAGAGTCCGACTACCACATTGACCGCATCGACTCGCGTGACATGCTGCTGCAGCGCGAGAACCTGGCCGACACGGAGCTTGAGGACGGCAAGACCGAGTGGCAGTGCATCGTGTGTGTGCACATGAATCACCCAGACCAGAAGACCTGCAACCTCTGCGGCGCGGCCAACGACTCCATGTTCCTCGACAACATCGCGGAATCGGTCGACAACTCGACTGTGATTCTCGGGCGAACGTTGCTGCACAACACGTTCCTGCGGTCGAGTACGCTGAGTCCATGCAGCGGCGGAGCAGGAGAGGGCGGCGCTGAAGGTCGCACGAGCAGCAGCGCATCCATGCTCAACAATGGGTCGTTCCTCGGTTCCATGGACACAGCTGTCATGAACGGTCGCCAGCGCGCGCTGCGCTACCGTCGTCTGAACCAGATGCAGCTCACTCAGAAGCAGCGGGGCGCAAGCAGACGCCGACTATGGCAGCGAGTACTGCTGCCCAACGGCACGTTCGTTTGGGTGCGCACGACCGAGCCGCCGTCCTACAAGAAGACCGACTCGTTTATCTCCAAGCTGCGCAACAACACGTTCCTGACCAAGAATCCACAAGCGCACCAATTGCAGGGCACAGTAGCTGAGCAATTGCGACGCAAGAATGCAGCGACGCTGGGCTTTTTCAGCGAATTCAATGAGAAGGGCGAGCTGGCGTGGCGCAAGACCGAGGAGCAGGTGGTGATCGAAATGGGCGAAGTCGCTTTAGCGCCGCCTTCGTCAACGGCCACGAGCAAGACCGGCAGCGTTTCGAGCCAGAGCGGGTACAGCCAGGATATCCTGCTCGATCCGACCACGGACTTTGAAGGGCTCATGTCCATGACGTTCCGAGAGAAGAAGAAGTGGTTTCTCAAGCGTGTTAGCGAGATCACGGTGCCGTACATGGAGTCGTTGTTCAAGATCGTAGTGCGTCGATCGCACATTCTCGACGACTCCGTGGCCTCGTTGGCTGGGTACATGGCTCCCATTCAGCTGCGAGAGCATCTCAATATCTCATTCGTGGACGAACCAGCGCTTGATGCCGGTGGAGTCCAGCGTGAATGGTTTATGCTTGTGTGTCGAGAGCTATTCAGCTCTGATCGCGGATTGTTCCTGCCTACGCATGCCGAAAGTCTGAGCTACTGGATCAATCCAGCCTCCAACAAGCTCGTGGACGACCATCTCAAGTACTTCACATTCGCTGGTCGGTTGTTTGGCAAAGCCATCATGGAAGGACTCGTGTTTGAAGCCAATATGGCACTCCCACTGCTGAAGCACTTTCTAGGCGTGCCCATTACGTTCTCTGATCTGGAGTTCCTTGATGAGGAGTTGCATCGCAGTTGTGTTTGGATCCGCGACCATGAAGGCGTTGACTCCTTGTGCATCACTTTCAGCATCCAGGGTGAAGACGGAGAAGTCGTGGAGCTCAAGCCTGACGGTGCCGACATCGACGTGACTGACGAGAACAAGATGGAGTATTTGTCGCTGTTGCTGCGGTACCGCATGCTTGGCTCAGTCTCGCAGCAGCTCACCGCAATGATCTCTGGCCTGTACGAGGTCATCCCCAAGCAGCTTCTGAGCGTCTTTGACTACCAGGAGCTGGACTTTTTCATCTGCGGTCTACCCGATATCAATCTCAAAGACTGGCAGATGAACACGCTCATCCGGCACTTTGCCGGCGATTCGGACGTGGCTGCCATTGAGCGCGAGATCGAGGTGATCTGGTGGTTTTGGGAAGTCGTAAGCACTTTCTCGGACGAGGAGCGAGCACGACTGCTCCAGTTCTCTACCGGCTCCACTCGAGTTCCTGTCGAGGGCTTCAAGGCACTCACGAGTGCGAGTGGGTACATTCATCCGTTCACGCTTCAGCTCGTGCTGCCGGACACACCGCCCATCGGTCTGTTTCCTCGCGCCCATACCTGTTTCAATCGCCTCGATCTGCCCATTTACCGCGACAAGGAAGAGCTGAAGACGTACCTAACGCTCGTGCTGCAGATGGAGATCACAGGCTTCGGCTTTGAGTAGAATCTCAGAACGCTGCTGCTGTGTTTGGCTGCTTGTCACGAACACCTCTTCCCCGCGTGTACATACTAGATTGCGTGTAGCTTTGGTCTGAAATGGCACTAAACTATTATTTTACCATCTCGTTCGCTTCTCTTGGTTCTTATTGTCTTCGTATATGGTCCTGCTATTGCTGAAGACGGCGGCGCCAATGCACTAGCAGGTCTTCCTGGAACACGAAGCCTCGTTGGAAACACTTCATAGTCGCGATCTCGCAGGCCAAATGCAATGCTTTGCTGAGCTCCAACCCGGACGCGAGAGCGGCGATCGCCGAGCCAATGAACGAATCTCCTGCACCAATGGATTCGATCACTGGAGCCTGGCGGCGTTTATTGGCTGGGATGTATTCCACACCAGCCGAGTTGGCCAATTCCAAGTAGAACACACCGGCTTCTCCCCAAGCACAGATGAAGGCTTTGGTGCCAGTAAATTCCTTCTCTGGCTGCTGCGTCTTCTCGGCTGCGATGGATTGCAGAAACGTTGGTGCACCAGAGAACCCAAGCTTCTCGCGAATGTAATCCTTCGACATGAACACGAAGTCAGCGAGCGCTGCTAATCTGAGGAGCCACCAAGGAGTAAGCAGGCAGAATCTATTCAAGGGCATAATGGATCACGTACTGCTTGGCCATATTCCAATCGTGGCGTAAGGCTTCGACTTCAAGTGAGATCGTGGCTCCAGACCAGGACTCACGAACGAATCGCATCATTTGAAGTACGTTGTCCATGTTGCGTGTCTCGAAATGGAACCATAACTGCTGATATGTCGGCAGAGTAAGCAAGGACCTTTGGAAAGCAGAATAGCTCAGCTCTGGGAGATCTCTCGAGTGGATGATTGTTCGTGAGCCAGTTGTTTTGCTAGTGAGTATATACTGTCAAAAACACAGCCATTAAGACATTGTTACGTGTCGGAGTCATGCGTACTACGCACAGACACCGGCATGGATCCGTTCGGCAGGATCGCAGCTGAGTCGCAGTCCACGTTGAAGCGCTGGAGGTCCGAGAGCACAAACGCTGCGTCCGCATCCTTCGCTGGGTCTGTGGCAGTCCCGATCCATCGGCAGTTCAGTCCCAATTGAGCGCAGACGACCTACTACGAGAGACGTTCAAGGGACTATAGACTTGTTCAGCTCATCAAGTGACGCACCAGCGCGTTGGCCGCATTGCCTCCTCTGTCAGCAGGAAGGCACGTCAAGCGAGGGACCACAAAGACCCGCGCGAAAGAAGGATCTCACCTACTTCTTCGACACGCTGTGGCTCGAATCTGCTTTCCATACACAAGAGACACACCGAGAGAATTCCCACGTGAGCGTGACTATGCCACACGTCGCAGGGCGAAATACTGCTTTAAGACTCCTGCCTTGGCATCCTCTATGCGCCCAGCAGCACAAATCACAGGTCATCAGACTCCGCTGTCTCTCTTCTTTATGCCCAGAACCTGATTACCGTTGGGATACGCCTCCACTTCCTGGATCACGTCGATCGTCGCGATGCCGACGCCAATGACCTGCATCTTGTTAGGAACCGACTGATCTTCAACCTGGTTATAAACCATGCACAGAACCCCTAACTGCACATCGTCGTTAAAGTACGATACTCATGATTTTGGCAGTTTGCGTCATCAAGTAGCTCATCATCCTCGCGTGTTTACGCGCCTCAGCCAATCACAGGCTTGTGTTCGAGAATTGTCCAGAAATAGATCACGATGACGCCAACAAAAGTGTGTACGCTGAAAAATCTTCTTGTTCTCGAAACGGCCATTTCCACCAATCAGAAAGAAGCTTACGCTCACCAACCTACAAAGTCTGGGACGGTTGTCATTCGCATAGTTTCTGAGTACAAGAAAGACCCAACGAAGATGAGCGACAGCAGCATCGCCGCCGCCCCACAGCAACAGCAGCAGCCGCAGCCTCGACTGGTGTTCTTCATGCCGCCGCCCGTGACCTTCACCATGCAATTCGGTGATGGTGGCCCGACGCTGCAGTTCATTCCGTCACCCATTGGCTTTCTGGGCGACGGTCTGAACTTATGGACAGGCATGCAGCACCAAATGGAGTCAGACGGCATGATGCGTGCGCTGCATGAACTGTTTGTGCGCAACCAGCAGGAGGCCCAAGGACCTCCGCCCACGAGCAAGAACTTCCTCGACAAGATGCCTACCAAGTGCTGGACTGCTAACTCCAGCCAGTCGGAGAAGTTCTCGGACTGCCCGATCTGCTTGTGCGACTATGAGATCAAGGACGAATTCATCGCGCTGCCCTGCAGCCACATGATGCACAAGGACTGCGGCATGCCCTGGCTAAAGGAGCACAACGTCTGCCCTGTGTGCAGATACCAGCTCCCGACCGCACAGGACGAAGTCGCTGCCAAGCCAGTC
>JAADVW010000446.1:0-28475 GCA_023335875.1 Elongisporangium prolatum | reverse complement strand
GTATCTTGACATCATTGAGGCTGTGGCAGAGAGCGATTGCTGGTAGTTGCTGCGCCATCCTGCTTGCTTTTGTGGAACGAAGAGTCCTGCAACGAATCGATGTAGCCCAGTCGTAACCCCCGTCCTCTGCAACGAATCGGAGGCCCAGCCAATCATCTACAGCTAATCTGCAACGAATCGCTAAGCTTTCGAAGCTTCTCGTCCTCTGCAACGATTCCTTGCAGATGCTCTATCCCGCCCAGACCATGCTGTTTTTGTTGGAGCAACTGCCCATCCATTTTGTCCGATCCTAGAATTGAATCCCATTGGCGCTCTGAGCCAACTCCATCGCATACTGAAACTGACTAACGAAAATAACCGAGAAGCCCCACAGGACTCAAAATTAGCCATAGAATTTCCGTCATTTTCTCCTCCCCAACTGCTGGATCTCATGGACTTACTGAGCTTCTAATCGCCGAAGATTTCAAGATCACGTCTCAATTCTGTTGTTTCTATCGTGGTATTTATTGGGCTGACTCTGGCTATTCAAGCATCTGTTGTTTTTGGGCCTCCAACAAAAACGCTCACTACTGAAGGTTAGAGCTCGCTAATTTTAAATGCAGTCGCCTTGATCTTCTCATGTGTCAGCGACAGAATTTCTATCGTGTTCGGTTTACTACAAGCATAATTAATAGGAACACTATGGTATCTTTGGAAGCCGTGAAAGGTCGACAAAATGCGCGTCTCTGACGGAAATCTTCTCGTGCTTGTACCTGCGCTGCTGTGGCAATGGTGCGTAGGTGGCTGTATGATTGCCGGAGCGGATACAGGCACATGCACGGATCCCTCCGATTTCGATCTTCTCCTACCTTTTTGCCAGACGGTCGTGCAGTACACTGCCTGCTTGCCACGCTACCAGAGCCTTTGGTACAACCACTCAGCTCTGACCAAAGACAAGTTTGTCCAGCAAATGTATACCAAACTCTTGACGCAACGGCTAATCTATGAGACCGACAAGACTTTACACAAGCGCAAAACAGATGAGTGGGGAGGGTCGAAGGCTATCGTGCCGCGGTTTGTCGACAATGCTGATTGTGTAAACGCATTCAAGAACTACTTCTGCTGGCTCAACTTTCCTCGCTGCGATGCTGAGGGACAAAGTCTGTTGTTGTGTCGAAGTGTTTGTGAAAATTATATGACTGCATGCCAAATGTCAAGCGATTTATGGCGTTGTGGGGAGCCTAAATACGTGAACGGCCGCAGTCCCGAGACCAGCACGACGGTGATTGTACGTGATATGTATATCGACACTCGTTGTTTCATTATCGCCAATATTGTCTGCTCTGTAGGATGGTTCACTTGTCTACTATCGCTCTCCATTTCCTGGGTCGCCGTTTCAAGATTACCTAGTTGACTCGAGTACCAACAAACCTCTTCTCGTTTGCACGCCAAGCCTTGAAAATCAAGCACATCAGATATCGCTGAGTTGGTGGACTGTTATCACCACCTTATTGATCGCTGCATCATTGTAAGACAGTGCAACGTAAACACAGACACCAGGCTGATGACGATATATTAGCCATTGTTGGGCACGCTCACTGGACTGGACACGAATCTTCTTTCTCGGCATCAGAATGGGTTAGCCCAGCTGTGAGCGACGAACTATGCGTTGCCAGTGACGGGACAGTTGAGTTTGGTCGGAATGCCCGCGCTGAATCAACTTTGATCGTCTGGCCAAATTCACTACTACCACTGCTAGACGTTGACTCAGCTGTTCCTGCGTATGACATAGTTGATACCGCATTGCTTGAATGTAGCATTACTCCGTCCAAAGTGAGATCATTGCTGGAATCATCCTTTCGTGCGACGTTTGGTACGATAGCGCGCGCCTTTACCCCATTGCCGCTTGTCTTGGTGGCTCCTCCTGCCTTGCAACTACAGCTAAAGCTATTTGCAACACCAGCAAAGTAACAGTGGTTGCAGTCGTCGCAGTGCTCATTGCGATGATCCCCACAGCGGCGACATTTAGCGCAATGCTTACGCGGTTTTTTCTGGTCGTGACATAGCCGATGGTTGCACCACGAATACGTGAAATGCGCTTCACACGTCGAACAGGAAATTCCATGTTCAATAGCATGTTTGACTTGAACCGAGCCATGACCACAATCAAAAGCGACAGTGGAATCCAGCAATTCCTGCATATCCTTCACCTTGGATAGATACTGCATTAGGCATACGTCCTGAACCATCGTCTGGATATTGATACCTTCGTTCTGCATGGGCACGAACGGATTTGCACAACTAACACACTTGCAGTGCACACCACAAACAAAACCCGCTTTGACACAAGCACAGCGAGCATTTCGGCACTTGCCCGTGCATTTACAGCGGACGACTGATCCAGGTGGAAGCTGCTCATCCTTCCCTTGAGGCAAAGATGATGCGATACCATGCTTGAGTAGGTCTTGGGAACCGCTACTTGTGGGGTGCAATGACTTTTTCGACGGACGGCGTCCCGTGGGATCCTCAACGTCTGTTGCAAACTGCGATGCTTCTAATTTCACCCCAACGCCTGTCCTGACAGCATCAGCCACGTACGTTCCTCCGCCTACGACGGGGGCTACTCCGTTTCCCAGCAATGCAGAGTGATGGCTACTACCATACTGAACATACTCGGGCGAAATAAGTGCCTTCCGTTTGTTTTTTTCGTCAGCACTCATGCGTTTGGAAGCTTGGTAAAGTTGTTCTTGAGCTGCAAGTGAAAGTCCAGGCGGCCCGCCTGATCCAAGTGCAGAAGTTGTACTTGAATACATCATTATATCACTTCCACCAAGCGGAACTTGCTGTGAGTGCTGTTTTTGCTCCAAAGAATTCGCGTTCTCAGAGTTGCTTGCTTCTGCTGCATCTGGAGCACTTAATGCACCAACGAGCGATACAACAGTACTTTTGATTGTCTGGAACTGCCGAGTAAAGTGGTTGCGTAGACCTCCGTCGGTTGAATTGTTCGAAGAAGCACTGTATTGGCTGGGGCCGGATGAAGGTGGAGGCTTGGCATACCCTATCGAAGCCGATGCACCGTACACAGCTCCAGTTGCGTTGCTACTGGAACCCATGGTTGCGTTCACTGTGCTTGCAACTGGGTCTGCAGCATGCGGTCCATGCTGAGGAATAACGCGCCACTTCGGCGGTTCTTTCTGAACCTTTTCGCTCATTCCAACAGCGTCATTATATGCCTTCCAATCGATAATTTCGCTTGATGGAGAACTGGCAGCAGATATGCAAAAAATAATACTTAGTATCCAGACAATGAATCTCCTGTCAGCAGACACACGTACCGTGACAAGGCTGCCGAACCTGTGGTACTGTCCACCACTCCAGCACTGCCATTCCCATCGCCAGCGGAACCAGGTGTGATGCTTGGGCCTCCATACATTGTAGCGGGCGATATTAGTCCCGATAGGCTCTCCGAGCTGGTAGACGTCGCCAGCGATTGCAACCATGTCACGGTTGCCGGTGACATGGACGGATAACCCAAAAGTCCTGGCGAAATACTGTCGAAACCACTGCTACCATTTTGGCTACTGCTGGCTGACGCTGATCGAGGCAGCTGCACTTTTTGATTGTCCGCCGTGTTCGAAAGATTATCGGTTGTATACCCGCTTCGCGCTGCCGCTGCGGCTGCAGACAACGCCCCAATTCCGCTATTATTTCCACTCGCTCGACTGCCGCCGACGGTGCCATTGCTGTTGGGTGGGAGCGCACCGAATGCCTGCGGTGGTGGTGTCACCGTAGTATCATCCGAATCAATGTTAAAGAACATGGAGAATACATCGCCAAGCTCGTTGTACATGCCGTTGTCTTCGTCATTGGTCGCACTTGAATCGTGAAGCTCCTCGCTGGCGGCTGCAGCCATCACCGAGACGCCGGACCCACTCGATTGACCGACACCATTGTTCATTCCTCCTGAAGTGTTCAGCGAAGAGTTGAGGAACTGCCACATGGTCTGCATATCCTCAGCCTCCGGGTCGCCCTCCTGGGGCTCCGCGTACGTTAGCTCCATGCGCGCCACCCTGCCTGTCTTCGCGCTTGAGGCGTAAGTGCGCAACAGCAACAGTGCGAACTTTACCAAATCAATCACAACCTGCGGTGAGGGCGATCCCTAGCCCGCTCAATCTGTAACCCATTCCCTCCGAATCAGAATGGCGCAAGCTCAAATAGTTTGCACCTTGTTTTAAAAATTAAACATCCTAAACAATGTGTACCACCCTAAATGTGTAAAATACCTGTAAAACGGCAGCCCTGTCATAAGTAATTGCTGACATTTCTTTGCAGAGTTTTGGTTCACAGCACAATTCTGTGGCGAGGATGCAGCTTCGGTGGCTTGGAAGGACCAAAGGCCATAGCCCCAAGCCACAAGGATGGAATCATGCTATGCACTGTCGTCAGCGCCATACTCTGTCATCTGCAGAGATTCGATCGAAGTTCCTGGGATTTTTTGAGCAGAGCGGTCACACTATCGTTCCCAGTGCATCACTCGCGCCGCCAGATGCAGACGGTTCGCTACTGTTTACAAATGCCGGAATGGTACCATTCAAGCAGCTATTTCTCGGCAACGAGCAACGTCCGTATGTGCGCGCGACTTCGGTGCAGCGCTGTGTGCGGGCGGGTGGTAAGCACAATGATCTGGATCAAGTCGGATTAACCCGCCGTCACCACACGCTGTTTGAGATGCTTGGCAATTTCTCGTTTGGAGATTATTTTAAAGAGGACGCCATCGCTTTCAGCTGGCAGTTTCTCACGCGTGAGCTTCAACTCCCTATGGATCGGCTGCATGTGACTGTGCTTGATAGTGACGATGAGGCTCGACGGCTATGGAAGCAGGTCGCGGGTCTGAAAGACTCACAGATCATTTCGTACGATGAATCGGAGAATTTCTGGGCCATGGGTGACTCGGGCCCGTGCGGACCATGCTCTGAAATATTCTGGGACCTCGGAGATCATTTAGCTGACCCGGATGAACGGTACGTTTATGTGGTTTGATTGGTTGCTCTGTGATTGCTGACACATTTGTTGCTTCGTTTACTCAAGGTATCTTGAACTTTGGAATCTTGTCTTTATGCAGTTCAACCGCAATGAAGGTGATTTATCAGGAAAGTTGTACCCGCTGCCGAAGTGTTCTGTGGATACTGGAATGGGACTCGAGCGAGTGGCCTCCGTACTACAGGGCGTTCCGTCAAACTATCACACGGACCTTTTCGTACCGGTCATGCAAAATGTCGCGGAAGTGCTGGATGCGCATTCCATATCTATATACACTCAAGACTCAAATCCTCGCTCATTTACCAGCGAGTTGGCGTTGGAGTTGAATCCTCAAAATTACCGCTGGGGTACAACAGAAAGGATTCAGACTATTCGCATCGTGGCCGATCACTTGAAGGCTTCGTACGCAATGCTGCATGACGGTATCTTTCCGTCCAATATTGGCCGTGGATACGTGCTACGACGAATCATTCGTCGTGCCATTCGTCACGCGCAAAAATGTGGAGTTTGCGGTGAATTTTTGTCCAAGATTGTGATTTCAGAGTGGGAGCATACGAGCGGGTGGTCACAGATGCGTGCAATCATTGCAAATGAAGAGAAGGCCTTTGAAGAAATGTTACAAAACGGCAAAAAAGCGATCGAAAAGGTATTTACGCAGGCTGAACTGGAGGCGAGTAGATCCATTGCGGGTGAAAGCGCATTTAAACTCTACGACACATATGGCATCCCTCTTGACATTACCCAGGTGCTCGCTGAAGAAAGAGGACTTGCTGTCGATACTGAAGGATTTCAGTCAAGTTTGGAGCAGCACAGACGAGTTGCAAATGAAAGCAGTTCTTTTACGAGCAACCTGAATGAATCGAGCAGTGCTGCAGCCGGTGCGGCAAATGTGACAGCTTCTCACTTTGTTGGCTACGAACAGTTGGACGTCGAAGGCGCCCTTGTACTTGACACGTGGGGTGAACCCAGTAAAAAGTCTTTCTGGGCCTCGATAGATCCTTGTCCGTTCTATGCTGAAGGCGGTGGTCAAGTTGGAGACCGCGGTCATCTAAGGGTGGTTTTTGAAGATCAATCTTCGTTTGACCTGCAAGTGCTGGATACGAAACGCATTAATGCTCAAGGAATCGCTCTTCAGTGTTCATATGATGGCGAAGTGAGCACCGAAAGCGTTGTTAGTCGTTTGAAAAGAAAAACGACACGTGTGAATGGCCAAGTTGACCGAATTTCACGTGCAGGCTGCCAAGTACACCACTCAGCCACGCATTTACTGCAACGGGCTTTAAAAGAAGTGCTGGGTGACCACATTACTCAAGCTGGCTCATTTGTTGGACCCAGTCGTCTGCGCTTCGATTTCGCTCACTTTGGGGCTCTGTCACTGGACGAGATGATGCGAGTTGAAACATTTGTGAACGAACAAGCAATTAAGGCGCTACCTGTGAAAACACTGGAGCTTCCACGAGCTGATGCTGAAGCTAGCGGTGCGATTTGCAACTTTGGCGAAAAGTATGGTGATATTGTGCGCGTCGTGAGCATCGGATCTGTTTCAAATGAGTTTTGCGGCGGAACACACGTGGAAAATACTTCTTCTATTTTTCCTTTTGTGCTGCTGAGCGAAGGTTCCGTCGCTGCTGGTACGCGCCGAATCGAGGCCGTTGCGGGAGTGGAAGGTGCGAAGCACTTGCAGCTGAAAGACAAGACGCTTCAACAGCTAGCTGTACAACTCGAAACTACTCCTGCCAAGGTGCCTGAGCGCATTTCCAAAATGCAAAAGCAAATAAAGCAGCAAGAAAGTGCGCTCCAAGCGCTGGGTGACGTGATTGCGACCTTGCCACCAGCTCCAGTCGCATGTGGCGCTGTGGGTACAGACGCACTCAACGTGCACGTGCATGTAGTAGAATGTCCGATAGGCTCTTTTTCGCCATGGACCGCTGTATTGAAGCGCCGCGCGCAGTTTTTGCATCAAGATGGTCCAAAGGACGCCATTCACGTCGTATTGATGGGCACTCAGGTTATCTGTATTGGCAACGGGGACCAGACTCATGCAGGCAAGCTTCTCCAAAATATTTTGAAGCCATTGGGTGGTCGTGGTGGTGGTAGTGCGCTTATGGCGCAGGGGTCGCTCCCTGTCGCGCCTGATAGCCCTGCGGCATTCGCGCATCACATTTTCATGTTGAAACCCTAGAGACGAACTTAACAGTCACAATAAAGACATGGCACTCGCGCGAGGCTAAACCTAGTGAACCTAGGATACGAGGCAAATCCACAGCCATGAGTAACATGAAGCAAGTCGAAGCGCACGTACAAGCGGTGGTTGTGCAGTTGCGTACCGCAGCTCACGATCTTCGTTCTCGTGGTTTGAAGAATGCGGCCAAGTTTGCGTCAGATCTCCTCCTTGGCGTGCCTCCAGCAATACGGCGCTTAAAGGGTGCTGCTAGCTCATGGCATTATGGTCATGGCAGTAGGATCAGTGAAGATGATGATGACGATCTTGATCGCTATGCCGCTGCACTGACGGCATTTGATATGGGCGAATACGCTCGCGCTCATCACATTCTCCAAGAATCTTCTCATCGCGGATCGAAGACACGGTTCCTGCAACATTATGCTTTATACATGGTATGCCTCATCGACCTCATTACTTGCAGTAAATAGCTAACAAACGCTGATACATAGGCCGGCGAGAAATCCAAGGAAGAGGTGGGACTTATAGCAGGTGCTGACCATGCAGGTAATGCTGCACGTACACATGGTAGTAATCGGCACAAATGCATGGATTTAATGGGTTGATTCTGCTTTTCAGAAACAGCAGTTGAGCGTGCATTACCCTCGCGCAATGGAGCCAATCCGCATCTCAAGGAGTTATACAACGTTCTTCGATCGGAGCATGAACAAAGGTTACTTGATGGCTTCAGTCTATTCCTTTACGCTGTCGTGCTGAAGCGTTTGGGCTACGCAACCACATCCGGCATCACTTCATTTTCGGCTATTGCGCCGACAACAAATAGCAACCTCTCGCAGCCGGAACAAGCCCATACTCTGACAACTCGCAGTATTTTACTGGAATCGATCCAGTTGTATCCGTGGAACTGGTCTGCATGGATGGAGTTGGCTGAGCTTTCCTCACTTATCTCTCTCGTAAGGCTTAGCAAAACGTTTCATGCACTAGATTCTTGTCGATTAATTACTCACTTTATCCTGAATGATTTGATAGGAGGAAGAAGAGGTGTTGATGTCAGTTTGTCCGTGGATGTTCAATCTTTTCCAGGCCCATCTCTTCATTGAGCAACAGCAAAACGAAGTGGCCAGACAGTTATTGGAGCAATCTGCAGTACTGTTTCCAATGAGTACGTACCTTCTAGCCCAACAAGCTCTTACAAGCTACCATATGCGTGAATTTGATCAAGCACAAGAAGAGTTTGAGCGGTTGTCAAAAGTGGATCCGCACCGCGTGGAGACAATGGACGTGTACTCGAATGTACTTTACGTAAAAGAAGACAAAATCGAGCTGAGCCGACTAGCACACAGGGCCTTGCAAGTTGAAAAATATTGCCCCGAGACCTGTTGCATTATTGGTAACTACTATTCGCTCAAGAACAAGCACGACCGAGCCATTCTGTATTTTCATCGCGCGCTCAAGCTCGATCCAAATTTCTTGTCCGCCTGGACGCTAATTGGCCACGAATATATCGAGATGAAGAACACGAATGCAGCAATCGATGCATATCGCCATGCTGTTGATGTGAGTGATCGAGATTACCGAGCATGGTATGGACTCGGTCAAGCGTATGAGATTCTCAATATGCATCTCTATAGTATCTATTACTATCGCAAGGCTGCGTCTATTCGGCCGTACGATGCTCGCATGTGGTGTGCATTGGGTGGATGTTATGAGAAACTCAGCAAGAGCGAAGATGCAGTTACATGTTTCCAGCGTGCTTTGGGAAATCACGACCGAGAAGGTATTGCTTCGTACCATTTGGGACGCATTTTTGCACAACGGAATGATCAGCACGAAGCAGCAAAGTACTACATGCTGCACCTAGGCTTACAGCACACGTCTTCAGAGGTGAATATCCAGGATATGATCGGTTTGGACACAGCACAGACGCCGACAAACGACAGCCAATTGAAATCAGCAGCAAACATACGCATTGATACACCTCAAGCGCTGGCGTCGATTTTATTCCTGGCAAATTATTTCAAGCAACTGGGAAAGTATGTGGAGGCCTCGTTGCTTTGCAATCGACTGCTAGATTTACAGGGACCAGAGAAAGAGGAAGCTAAGGCGCTATTGCGCGAAATGCGCAATCTCGAAGCCGTCAGCAGCTCAAGGCTTCCTTCATCTTCTTGAAATCATTCACCGCGTTGGTTGCAACTTCAGTGTGGTGGTGTTAACTTCAAATCGGAAATCATATTGCGCTATTAGTGTGTTGGTCTTACGATTCCGTAGTCCGCAGCGGGAGTGAAGTACGAGCTACGGTAAGGCTCACATTGTGATTCATTTCTAGGCAACAAAGTCAACGAAAACCGTTGGTCGAAAACGCAAGAGTAGGGTGCCGGAGAAGCTGATTGTCGCTTTAGTAGTGAACTTTTCGATTCCGTTTCTGTCTCGAAGCCTAACGTAACCTCTTAGTACAATGACTATTAGGCTCGTACAAACCTTTGATTCTTGTGACCAGCGGGTTAAGATACGCAGGGCCGATGACAATTTTCTGCCATATTTGATGGCACTGACCAATCTGTTCGTCGTGGTTCGATTGTTGTCTTATCAGTTGCCAGTACGTGTAACCACGGTCGGAGACTTCTACTTCGGCCTCCATTAACTCAAGAACCCCAGACATCATCGCACTTGAGCTCTCAATTTTCCAACAACAGTATCAGCCATTCATGTCATGGTTAACCTGATGCGTTTAAAACTCATACCTCAAGCATAAGAGCTCGATTGAATTGCTCTGCTATCGTGCTTTCCTCCTCCTTAAGAAATTCGAGGAAGAGCTTCATGCACGCTTGAGTCGCTTGAAATCGTGCCGACGGAGATAGATTTTTTTCCTGACGAATGCGGAATTGAGTACAAACAGTTTCTTCAAGCGATCTATGTAGTCGTTGGAGCTGTCGGGTGCGTTTAGCAGCACATTGTAGGACCGTGAAATCTCCTATCGTGCTTCGGTGGCTCATGATGCGCAAATTTGCTGTAGTTGAAGCAGTTCCAATCTAAAGATAAGAACATGCCCATTATAGTGTGCACCACATTGGATTGCAGCATCTCCCTTGATGAGGATGGGGGCAGCCATCTAGGTGTAGGTCTATTTTAACCTTGCGTACATTGAGGTTGTTTTGATTGTTAGGTAAATAGAAACACACTGTGCGCGTGAGGTTTTTCTTGCGTCTGTTCTTGCGGAGCACACGGCGGTCGCGTGGAGTTGCGGCCAAAACAAACGCAAGCGAGGGGGAGAAGGGAGAGCGGCGGCCCATCAGCATGAGTCGCGAGGAACGCAAGATGGCGCAGATCATAGCCAGCATCGAGCGCATGGAGCAGCGGCGGCCGGCCTCGCGCACGGCCTCGCCTGTGGCGCAGTACCCGGATTCCCCCAGCGCTGTTGAAAGCGCCGAATCCGCCAGCGAGGAGCTCCAGACTCTGAAGAATTCGTCGACCAGGGGCATGAATATCAAGTCTTTGGCCACGGCGCGTACGGGAAGGCTGGACGACGGAGGACAGGAACAAGCACCGCGTATTACACCAAAGAAGCGATGGATCCAGTTGTGGAACGCCCAGCTGTACGAGAACACTGCGCCTTCTTCAACAGACAGCAGCGCAGCAGTAGACAATGCGGATGGCGTCATCCAGGCAGACCAACCAGAAGCCGAGGCCTCGATTTCGGACCACAACACAACAGATACTCAGATGAAGGACGTCTCGGAGAATGTTACAGCGCCGCCGCAACTGCTAGCATTAGCAGAAGCCCAGATCACAGCAGCGACAGCAGTGACGCCGACTTCAGCATTGGCTTCTGCAGTAGAAGAGCTGCGTGTAAAGACCCCAATGGTGGTAGAGTCGTCGCATTTGTCGCCGCCCTTGGACCGGAACAGTCCGACCACGAGCGCATCTATCAGTCCGTCCACCAAGGCGAAAGAGTCTGCATCAGAAGAACCACCGGTAGTGAAGGCGGCGCTGCGTGAGCCTCCGCTATCTACAGCTTCAGCAACGTCTGTCGAGCCTCGACGCAGAACCAGCAGCCCCATGCCAAGTCTGGAGTCGCAGGCGGAGGAGCCCGAGACGTCGAATGAGGCAACGCCACAGACTGAAACGCGTGAGCTGCAGCAGCCTCAGCGCAAGCGAAGTCTGGAGCGCAAAGAGCTGCTGACCGAAGAAGAACAGCGTCGTGCCGATCGACGGAGGAAGCGCAAGACTAACTGGGACGTCGGCGACCCTCGTAATGGATCCAGCGGTGGCGACTCTCAAGCCTCAAACGCTTCGACTAAATTTCCGGCCGGTCGCCCTTCGTGGCGGCACAGCCACAGCATGGACACCAAGCCATATTTCCACACTTCGCACCGCTCGAGTTTTCATAATCACAGCAGCACCGCCGGTAGCAGTAGCAGCGGCCCCCCAGCTTCCGCCTCGGGACGACGGTCATTCTATCACTCCACTTCGCTGCCAACGGAGCACCGATCCCGAAGTCTTTCGCGACCGTCCTCGACGCGGTACAACAGCAGCAGTGGCAGCTTCCGATGAGCGCAGGAAGACGTGTTCATGACCAATGGAGGCCCTTTCGCGTCGTGTGGGCCACTCCATTCTAGTAATATATTGCACCTTAATGTAGGAAGGGTCCTGGGTTATGGTGCTCCAGGACTGACAACAATTTGATTGACGATGCTATGGATCTGGCTGTCGTGTCTCTGCTGCTGCTCTCTGACTGCGTCGGCGGCCCCGCTGCTGCTAATCGTGGGCAGCGTGACGACCTCAGGCGCTCGCATTCTGCTGGATCAGCTCCCTGCAGGAGAGCAGCTGCTCGTGAGTGTGCACAGCGCTGAAGACGGCGTGTTGATGCAGCAGCGAACTCTTAAGCGCGTCTCAAAGATAGACCAACAGCCGCAGATTATACAGGTGGATGACCTTCAGCCAGATCAGCACTATCGCGTCACGTTTCAAACGACGGCTGCATCAGTGCCTCAAGACTCCAACGTCGAGAACGTTGTACGTTTTCGCACTGCTCCAGTCTCCACGAGCGCCTCGCATATCGCAACTCGAGTCCTCGTCCACTCATGCGATCGGTGGGTCGACGATCAAGATGACGCTCTTTGGGAACAGATTGCTCGCGACACAGAGACCAGTCGATCGTATTTCGGCATGGTGCATCACGGTGATCAAGTTTACGTTGATTCAGGACCTGAGCGCGTTCCGATCGTCCCCGTGCACATCGATCTGAGGGATTCAGACCACCTTCGCGACCAATATGCTTCCGTCGTCGCAAAGTTTCGATCCATCTACCGTCAGACGTTTGGTCGCCCAGTGGCACAGCGTGTGCTGCGCCTTGGGGCGCACTGGATGCTCCCGGACGACCATGAAGTGATCAACAACATCAATTATGAGCGTGCGAATCGCGTTCTCAGTGCTAGCCCTGATAATGAAAGCACAGGAATGGCAATGGCATGGATGCTTCACTATCGCGCTGGTATGCAGGTAATGTACGAATATCAGGTACAACTGCACCAAGACATCGTCTGGGACCAAGTGGACTTTCTAAGTGATCCTCTGCCGGCACTTTTGCAGTCGTATCCGCTCTTTTACAAGGTTGATATTTTGCATTTGAGGCTTTTCCTGCTGGATCTCCGCTTTGATCGAGCATTTTTCGACGTTAATGAAGACCACTCTCAATTGATCAGCGCAAGACAAAGTGCAGCGCTGGCTGACAGCTTAGCACATTGGGCCGAAGACGCACAGAACGCTGTAGTTGTGTTCTCGAACATGCCTCTTTTCTTCCACTCTCGTCTTTCAGCTGCTGTGGCGTATGCCGTCGAGCAAGACACGTATCCGGGGCTAACTGCGCAACACGTGGGGCTCACGGAGCTTTATGATCTTTTTCAACAATATCAGTCGACTGTTCTTCGACTACTCGTTGGTGGGGATGTACATGCACTCGCGCATTCGAAGGTTTGCAGTCTGGAGATCTCATCAAGCCATTCAAATCCATGTCTGGACCAACTTATTACGAGTGGTTCGACGAATGGCTCGACAGCCATGCTAGATTCCAAGTTGGTGCTGTTTTACTTCGCGATTACACGCATTACGCCCATTGTTGAACTTCTTGTCACAACTCCATGGGCATGGTTCATGAAGCAAATGCAGTGGAGAGTCACTTATGAGCGCGTCTTTCTAGGGCGCAACTATGGGTACGAGTGAATGGCAATTGCGTGTGTCCCGCAGACATTATTACTCACTAGCTGTGTGCTGCAGATTCGTGGAACTTTCGTCCGACGGGCATTTTGAATGGGGGAGCGTCACTGTAGCACATGACCAAGCCGTCCATAAAGCTGTTCAGGTACGTTTTTGATTGACGTCGATGGTATTAGTCGCTTGCGTTTTTTAACACAATATGGTATCCCAGTGGATCTTCGACTATTCATTGTATGCCATGGGCACTCTGCTCATAGCTTTCCTATTCAGAAGAATGCTTAATTGATCTCGTTACAGGCGCCTTGTTCGTAAAATAAAAATAATTTAAAGCAGGCAGAGCTTATTGGCTATTTGCACTAGATTCTGGCAAAGTATGACACATGCTGCATCGGCGATCAAAGCACGTGTTCTCGAATGTGCACTGAGGACACATCCAAGGCCGTTTGGCCCTTGATTTCTTTGATGACGCTTCAGATAATGTTAATGATTTCTGCAGAGAAGACACTGGCAGCTTAAGCTGAAGTAGACCTGTCGGTGGTGTCCACGATTTGCGTCTCTTAGCTCGGAGTCCTTGGGTACTGGGACGGATCCGATGCACAGGAAGAGATGAGCGCTTCTTTTGCAGCGATAAAGCTGGCATAGTTGAGGAGATCGATGGACTGCCGAAAAAATCATCGAGTCGCTGCTGTTTGTTGTCGTCCGTTTTCATTCCCGCTGTTGGAGCGGTGCCAATGTTTGTTCCTTTAGCCAGAAACTCAACATATTCGGGATCAGATTGCAGGAAGTGCATGGTCTGTTCCAGTGCCAATGCGTCCTGGTGCTGCCGCTCGCTCTGGTATTTGCGCAGCTGCTGCTCGTAGAACTGTTGGACTTCGCCAGTCACCGCCTGTTGCCGCTGAGCGCCCCGCTCATATGAAGGACCATCATCGTCTACGAACTCAACAGCATATTCTGCTTCATGCTCACCCGTGGTGTCGCCAGGAAGAAATGGACATCTTTCCTGGATGGCGATCCACAACGCTTGGTCCACCTGAGATACAAGGGCTTGTTAGGAGACACGCCACCATAGGAAAGCCTCTTAGATATAGAATACAAACCTTATTTTGCTTCTTACGAGCAAAACCCACGATCCTCCTGCGACAAAACCCGCAGAACACGCTTGTGAGCTCCAGCGCCCGCTCAAAACAGACCATGCTAACACAATACGATTGGTTACGTCAGTAAGTTTGCAAGCGCAACAGAGTGGCTAACAACAACTTGCACCAGAGATGGCGCTTGCAGCAGGGCAGCTGAATGGGCTCGCGCAAAATGTCGAAGCAGAGCGGGCACTGGAAGCGCGTGGGTAGCACCAACACAGGTGCCCCTCCTTCAGCCATGAGCTGTGGCGGCAAAGCAAAAATATATGTGTACACCACCTGAACTTTGCTTAGAATCTGAATATTCCGATATACTATAATTTTGCAAAATAATAGGGTAAATTACACCTCCTACTGCAATTTACAGGAATTTTTTGGTTTAATTTTGATAACGGTACATTTCTTATATTATGGCGAATTTTTAAACAGTGTTTCTAATGGGGCTTGTGTACAAGATGATTAAGACGAAAGAGTCTACGCCACTCGCACATTGGTTGTAGGACGCAGCGAAGGTCGAGGAGCCGAAGATGACTGAGAGTGGTTGGTGCTTAACATATCAGGGTCACTGAGAAGCATGGCAAGGGGCGAATCAGGGCGTTTAAGTGAGATGCCGCGGAGTTGGTACTGCGGGGACAGGCATACGATGTCTGGATACCGCTCACGGATAGCGCATAATGCCGCGCTGTCGCATTCAATGCGGCTGCTTGCAGCACGAGACACCAGCGCTTGGGCGGTGGCGCACTCGAATGCCGTCTTAACGGTGTTGAAGGCTACCTGGTTCACGATTGTGTAGAATTGGAGCCCGTCGAAAAATACTTGCTGCATGGGTTGCGTCTCTTCGTTCTCAATGGAGACTGAGTTGGTGGCTGGATCTAGATTGGTGGTATCTTTTAGTGCTGGGGTCGCGGTCGGCGTTGTGCTATCGCTAGTTGCTCGAGTAAGGTCGCTGCTGCGTGGAGCCATGATGATGATCTGAGGATTGGAGTTGTGGTCGGCTGGCGTCGTGAACAGCAATGATAATCCGGTAAAATGGAACGCGGCGCGCGCTGCGGACAGGAGCACTAATTTCAGAATGCGCGGTAGAGCAGAGATGGCGGCAGCACAGATATCAGCTGCCACGATGGCCGAGGTGCCTGACGTCAGCGTTTGAGAAGTAGCTTCAACAGTTTCCCAATCCTTTTTTAGCTTTCCCACGACAGGCGTGGCGCATGCAAGTTCTTCGTAGCATCGAAGTGTACGTCTGCCCTTGACTGTGCGCTCGGTGCCGAGTACGCCAATGGTGAGCGCCAACGCCAGCAGCGTGAACCCAGCGGCCGAGAAGAGCGCGACTGTCCACATGATCTTGTTCTTTGAGTGACTCTTGGGTCGCGAGAGCGGAAATGACACGCAGTCCAGTCTCCCCCTGTCGGTCCACCCCCTCCACAAAATCTTAGTGGGGAGTGCCCTTTCAGGATTCTATATATGCAGTTCAAAACCTCAAAGACGTTTCGCAAAAAGAGGTACAGCGCGTATGCGGAGCAAAAGGCTCTAATTTTACTGATATCCAGTGACGAAGGAGGAAGAACACAGGGTTTACAGTGTACGTCGCACATTCGCCACATATGCCTCGATAAATTAGAAAGTGTATATCTCCACATTTCTTTCAAAGAGTTGCCCACTCAGGTCGCAAAATGCACCCTAATTTGACTCAAATGTTCTGCAACCGCGAGGTTTTTATCGCCAGAAGCTCTTCTGTCCTTTCTATGGAAAGATGCCCGATGGGAGCTTCCACGGCGATGGCGTGCGTTCATATCCCACAAACGACCGCGCCACGCATCCCCTTTCCTCTCCTCCATTGCCGTTGCGTGCGGACGAAAAAGTCGTCTATCTCGCCTTTCACTGACCTCAAGATGGAGATCCCGGCGCTCTGGTGGAAGCTCCAGGCGCTTCTAGAACACCACGGCTGGGCGGTATTGTTCGTTGTGCTGCTGACACTTTGGGCGCGGCGTCAATTCGCGGCCTTCATTCAAGACCGTCATGCTCAAGAGGTTCTGCGTGAAGCTAACGGTGCATATCATGACTTGGGGTTGCGGCACGCCAGAGGATCGCAGTAGCGCGGCCATTTTGTGGAAATTGCACATGGCTCTCACTGGCGTGCGGCTGGCCACTGGCGCCATGTATTTATTTATAGTGAATTTTTAACACACATTTCCACTTTAGATCCTGCTCGCGTCGCGTTGTTGCGGAAAGAAACGGCTCGGGTTCGCCTCGAGCAACAACAGCGGCTGGCTGAGAGCACCAAGAAGCGGACCGGAGGAGGCCGCTCGGTCATGTCTCTGACGTAAAAGAGTTTATTGGTCTTTTCGTCTCTTCGACATTCCTCACTCTATGCAGCGGTCTTCAAGGAGCTGTTGCGCCCGCAGGTTTCGCTCGTAATGGCGCACGATCTTCTCGTCCAGGCGCTGGTAGTCGGCCACGGACTTGTGCGACTTGACGTCCAGGTCCACCACCGCTACGACGCACTGGAACACCATACCGCGGAACGCAACCGGGTGCTCGTACTCGCACAGATGCTCGAACCGCTTGCGGCTGTGGCCGTGGCGGTGATGGCGGTGATCAATGTTGGACGTGTCGTTTGGCGAGCGTCGTAGACACAGCAGCACGGAACAGTCCTTGAGTGTGGTGGCCACTTGGAACCGCTGCATGAGCTGCGTATAGAACGTCTTAAAGCCCATCAGAGTCAATTCCTGCCACGCAGCCACCCCACACACACCGTCAATGCTGGGCACCGTCGCCATCGCTGTCTCGAGAAAGGCCAGACACCGAGCGAGACTGCCGCTCTGGTGCACGTCATCGTCTTCCTCAGCCCGTGACTGTGTACGCAATGTTGCCACTAGCGAGCCCAGCATTGCAGTCTGCTGCTGGGGCAGGATCGCTTCCAGTCGCTCAAGAAGCTGCTGCAAGTGCCAAATGCCGTCCACACTGATGTGGTCCAGCAACTGCATCTGCTTGAGGTCGTCCAGGATGTCCAGCTTCAAAAGCACGTCCGTGAGCAGCTCCACCACATCAGGCAGCACGTGATCGTCGTGGCCGGTCATGGCAACTTCGTTCTCGGCTCCGATCGAGTGGCAAGATCGTCGGAAGCCCATGCGCTTCCTCCGACAGTACGATATCTTGGCTTGGGACGCGCCCTTGGGCAGCGCATCGGCATTGAGTCCCGTCATGACGTTCACTACCTCGTCATTCTTGGAACGAACAAAGACCTTGAAATTGTTCTGCGGGGTGCGCTGTAGAGCACGAAGCGCCTTCCGAATGCGGTTGGCGTCGCACGAGAACAGATCGAGTGGACAATACTCGCTGATCTCGTCCACTTTGCCTGTCTGTTTCTTGTAGTGCTGGTGCATGCAGAAGCGACACACCTTCTTGCGGATGTCGGCCACGAGCGCTCCCTTGGGCTTGAAGCCGATCTTGGGCTTGATCTCCACGCAGATATTCCGGAAGCAGCAATCGAAAATGTTGCGATGTTGGCTGCTGAGCACGCGACGCAGTCGTGGAGATGTAAGCAATAGCGTTGTAGGAGCTGACGCCTCCTCGTCGTTGTCTTCTGCGTCGGCGTCGTTGGAATCTTCGTCTGACAGCGCTGACATCTCCCGCACGATAGTCTCTCGCTTATCCAGACGCAAATGCCGAGGCGACTCCGCTGCAGCGACCGAACGCAGCTGCCAGTCATCATTCATGCTGTTGCGGTTGTTTTCTGCGACACACAGATCGTCCTTGCCGCTTGTATCTTCGTCCGTAAGGTCTGTCAGCGAGTCCACGTCGTCCAGCTCTGCCAACTGCGAGCTCTCCAACCACCGTAGATCGTCCTCATACAGGAACGGCAGTGAGTCATCTGGAGGTGGCAGCGTCACATCAGGAAGTAGCATCACGCACTTAAGTGAGACATCGATCTGGCTACTGCGGCGATGTGAAGGGCGCCCTTCGAACGCCAGGAGCTGGTCGTTTAGCTTCGTGAGAAAGCTCCTATGCACGTTCAGCAGCTGCGCCACCTGCACGAACGCGCTGCGTGTGGTCCGTCTTGGCGGCTTGGAGCCGATTGGAACCAGCGACCGCCCGCTGCGACTGCTGGCCAAGCCGAGGGATGTCGGGGACGAGTACACGGGGGTATCCAGCTGCTGCGCCAAATACGGCATAATCTCCTGCGTGGCGTACTCCAGCACTTGTCGCGGGTGTGGATAGTGCGGCGTGTATGTCTTGGCGGCGGCATTCTTAATCTGCATGTCACACTTCTTCACGCGCAACAGCATGCCCTTGAACTCTGCCGGCCCAGACTCGTGGCCAGTCGGATGGTGGCGGAAGAGCACGTTGGCACCGCCTTCGGCCACGTACTTCCACTCAGCTCCGTTCAGCTGCATTCCCAGTCGGCCGCTCGTATTGACACCGGTTGCGACCGCTGGAGACACGGGCCGCGCAGCATCAACCGTCGGGGGCTTGAGCAGGAACATGCCGGCCCTGACGTACTTGGAAGCTGTTGGTTGCGCCTTCTGTGCAGCAGGGCCAAGAAGGAATGAGTAAGGTTTTTTATTCTGGTTTTTTATTTATTCTCTGTCACTCGTCTCACTGTGTGCCAAAACAGTGATGAAAAGAGGATGGGCGCGGAGAAACCTTTGGTGTGAAGATTGAGAAGACAACAAGATCTTTGTGGTAAATCTAGTTGCAGTATTATAGCCTAAGCAGCTTGGGGGTTGCACATGACACAGCAGTGCTTGGCTCTCCATCGAAAACGCGATGCACATTCGTCCGTCCGCCACATTCAAAGTCCATGTACAGAACAACGCAAGTCCATAAACAAAACAACGCGATGGTATTTTTGCACAGTTACCCAAATGAGGAATAGATTTCTCTACAACTTGGCTTGGCTGAGCTCGAGCTTGGCGATGGTGCGCATGTGCACCTGGTCAGGGCCGTCGGCAATGCGTAGTGTGCGAAGAGCGGCGTACAGGTAGGCCAGCACAAAATCCTGGCCGACACCTGCGGCGCCGTGGATCTGGATGGCACGATCCGCCACTGTGATGGCCATGTTGGGCGCGACAATCTTGATCATAGCGATGGCCTGTGCGGCAACCTTGTTGCCCTTGATGTCCATTTGGTGGGCTGCCTGCAAAGTCAGCAGGCGAGCGCTGTCAATCTCCATACGCGACTGGGCGATCTGCGAGCGCACAAGCGCATTTTCAGCCAGGAGCTGCTTGAACGCCGTTCGCGTCTTGGAACGTAGCACCATCAGCTCCATGCAGCGCTCAGCGGCACCGATGGCACGCATGCAGTGGTGAATACGGCCAGGACCCAAGCGAGCCTGCGCAATCTCGAAGCCACGGCCTTCACCTAGCAGCACGTTCGTGAATGGGACACGCACGTCATTGAAGCGCATCTCGAAGTGACCATGGGGGGCATCGTCGTAGCCAAAGACCTGCATGGGCTTGATAAGCTCCACGCCAGGCGCATCCATGGGCACGAGAATCATGGACTGCTGACGGAACGGACTTGTGTTCGTGGCAACACGACCACGGCTGACGTTCTTGCCCATAAGGATGGCCAGTTTGCAGCGCGGGTCGCCAGCACCTGAGATGTAGAACTTGTGGCCGTTGATCACGTACTCCTGCTTATCTTCGTCCCGCACGATCTCGGTCTCGATGTTGGTGGCATCTGACGAAGCCACCAGCTTCTCAGTCATGGCAAAGCAGGAACGGATCTTGCCCTCAAGCAGAGGCACAAGCCACTTGTGCTTCTGTTCCGGCGTTGCGAAGCGGGACAAAATTTCCATGTTGCCCGTGTCAGGGGCGGAGCAGTTAAACACTTCAGGACCCAAGATGAGCGCACGGCCCATCAGTTCACACATAAGACCGTACTCGAGGTTGGTCAAATCACCACCATAGATTACGTCAGGTGACTTGCCATCGAGCGACGGCACGACCGTGCGCGGCAGGAACAGGTTCCATAAACCAAGCTTCTTGGCTTCAGCCTTGAGTTCTTCAATGATAGGCGGGACGATCTCCCAAACCTTTCCAGCGGCGCGAGCTTCCTCAATTTGCTCAAGGTGCAGGTGCTCCGCCGGGTAAACCTTCAGCTTGCAGAACTCCAGGACCTGCTTGTAAGTGGCGAGTGCGTGGGGGCGAATGGGGAACGGCAGAATATGATCGAGTTCAGGTGCATCGTAGATGTTCTTGGCAGTTTTTTCGTCAACGATAGAGTCACTAAGATCGAGCATGATATCCATGAACGCTTTGTTTTCGCTAGCAATGGCGGACGAAGCGTTGCCCATCAGCGAGCGAGCGTACACGCCGTGACAAATGGCTGCAAAGCGATAGAACACGATACCAATAAAGAAGTTCCACGTCGAACTCTCGAGAGGAAAGCGCTTAGCACGGCGGCAGTAGCCCAGCATAACTTCCGACTCGGAAGGAATGTTGAGTTTCGCGAGGTTCAAACCGCCCAGACCAGGCAGCACGACTCCGGCCGAGTTTTCGTTGTGTGGCAAACGGTATGTCGATGCCAAAGTCGCCAGATCTGCGAACGGGTTTCCGATAGTGCAGAGCTCCCAGTCAAGAACTGCTAGCACCCGCGGCTCCGTCGGGTGGAAGATGAGGTTGTCGATGCGGTAGTCGCCGTGCACGATCGCTGCGTAATTACCAGTCTCCTTCTCAGCCTGGTCCACATGCGCATCCAGCCAGTTCTTGAGCTTGTCCATTTTGGGGTTCTCTGCCACGCCGGCACGCGCAAACACAGGCTTACCGCCTTCGACTTGCTTGGTCCACCGTGCGACCACGCGCTGGCAGTAGTTCTCGGGTTTTCCAAACCCATCCAGGCCGACCGCCTTGTAGTCCACGGCATGGAGCGCCACAAGCGCATCAAGCGCCGAGCTGTGCATCGCGAAACGGTGCATGGGCGGGACGTCCTTGAGATCGGCCTCCTTGAAGATTCGGCCTTCCACATACTCCATCAGGTAAAACTCCGTACCGATCACGTGCGGGTTCTCGCAAAGAAGCACGGGCTTGGGCACGGGGACTGGCGTGTGGTCCAGAGCTTTGAGCACACGGTATTCGCGCTCGACAGCGTGGGCCGACGGCAGAATGTCTCCATGCGGCTTCTTGCGCAGCACCCACTTGACGCCGCTCTGGGCCATAGTCACGAGGTACGTTGGGTTGGACTGACCATGCTGGAATTGGCGGATCTCAGCGATAACGCCATGGTGCGAGCCCAGCTGCGCGTGAATATACTTCTGCAGCGCGGGGGCGTCCACGGGTGTGCGCACGTGCTGCTGCGTCATGGCGGTCGGTTGCGTCTGCTTTCTGGGGCGCGAGAAGGCGAATGAGCTCAAGGCTGGTGCAGCAGAAGAGCTCTTGAAGCTCCCCTGTTTTGTTCGCGTAAACTTATGCATTTCCACAAGACCTTGACTCAACAACACTTGCAGCCACAACTTCAATATTAACTATCGCAGGTGGAAAGTTTTACCCGCTTGGGCTTTTGGGTTATTTCGAAAAAGAGTTTGATTGGTGTTGTTTCAAAATAACAAAGCTGATGGTCAGGAAATCAGCACGTTCATCGTCGCATGGTAAGGTAAGACCATGTTGCTGATAGACTGCAGTAGTGTCATCAAATTGGTAGATTTACAAGCTTAAATGGATTAATATGCTCTTCGAGTCGCTTCTGCTTTACATATAAAAGCATGGGTTCTTTTCATTACTTCTCATTCATTGTGAATTGCCTTCGCAAATGTGACTGCTCGCATTTGTGCTCGCGCAGCTCGTCGAAATGTGTTGTTGGTGAGGCCGTAAGTCGGTTCGCTGACTCGTTCCGTATCCTCGTCATCTTTCCAGAACCGAGTTTGATGCATGTGAGTGCCTTCGGTCGAATCCGTCGCCGATTTGCTATACTGTCGTGACACTTGGAATGGTCGAAACGGAGCTCCCGCTTCTTCGCATCCGTCTGTATACGCTCGCGATCGTTCGGTCGTTCCGTCGTTCTCATACAGACCATCAGTATAGGACGTATCGCTGTCTCGGTCATCAAAGACGAGCATGTAGGAGGAGTTTCGACTCGAGCCATTGCCATTCGTTACTGTGACATCAGGGTCGCTGCCAATCAGTACTTCCGTCCAGTCAGATTCAGTGGCGATATGAGACTTTACAAAGTCTTCGTTGGCTGGGCGGTGCTCGTGGTTCTTAGGGAACACATGCCCCAATTGATGCGCCCATGTCATCATTTCTGTCTCCGTAAACGCCGCAAGTAGCAATCGACGCTTTGGCGTGCAGACTGCGAAGCGCCACTTGGGTATGACTGTGGACTGGCTTTGGTGCACTTGATCCAGAGGCATCATTTCCAGTTTGAACAACGATGCATCAGGACCGACCAACGACAGCTCCCCCCGCAGTTTGCGCTTGTCAGCCGACTTGAAGTACTGGAGCTTCGTCGGCGCTAGCTCGAAATAGCGTAGCTTCCAGTTGTGACGGCCGAAGAGTCTGCCGCCAGCGCCTCTCTTGTACAGCACACCGGTGAGCAGGGGGGAGCTTTCCTGCGCCATCTCGTCTGCTTCGCGTGCGATCAAATCTGCCTTTCCTTTCAGCTCGTCACCGCCTCAGACTCGCGTTCTGTCTGGCCCTTTTATGTCTTTGGCGCAACAATTTTCTCAAGTCTACCGTTGCGAAACTTAAAAATCCATCGTCTTCGAGGCATGAGGAATTGTGTATTGGACGTGATACATAGTATCCAGTCGGGTGGTTAAAATTGATTTGCAACTTCCCTTGCTCCACTTCCTCCGCAGCAGCTGCGAATAGAAATAATGGTATATCTTACTTTATTAAACGAACTATTGTACACATCGCATTCGTGGTTCAAACATTGCGCTCTTATGCGCGACCAATAGTGTACGTGACACAGGATAGGCTCAATGCACCGTTGCCACAATTGTTCTCGGATAAAAATCCTGCCGAAGGCGATAAGGGCGGATCTATCACGTATCGAAGGATCCGAAGAACGCAAATGGCAAGCGGGGCGGAGACCGGGTGCGTGCCGCTAGTGTCCGTGGCTTTGCTTCTCCAGTCGCACTCGCGTCTCTGTGGATTGCCCCATGTGAAGCAGCTGCTCGTGGACTTTCTGGTCGATACACGTGACATCAGCCTTGAAAGAGTCACGAAGGCTGGGCTCGCACTCGTCGTCAAGTGGCTCATTGCCAAAGCGAACCCACTACAGACCGATCATTGGCCTGCACTGCGTCGAACCCGTGTCATGTTTAACGTGATGGAAGCAGCTAAGCAAGGCAGTATCGAAATGATCAAGGCGTGGGAGATGTACTGCCCTGAGACTTCAAAGGAAACTTTGGCCAAGATCTACGAGGCCTCCGTGCTAGTGGGTCACGTGCATATTCTTCAGTGGCTATTCGACACTGGAAGGCTTGACGTCAACCTTCACGAGAACCTAATAACTCGGTTTGCGTATAGCCGCCCAGATGTGATACACTGGCTGCTCCACCAATTCCCGCGTCTTCGCGTGCCAATATCCATCGACAATGTGGCAAGGAGTCAAACATTGAGTTTTCTGAAGTGGATCTTTAAGCACAAGTCCAAGTTCCACATTCGTTCAACTGAGTGCGCTCAAACCATTGCAGCTGTTCGCGGGGATCTAGCCATGCTTCAATGGCTACATAGTAGTCGTATCGGTTGCTGTCATGCGTGGGCATTGCAAATGGCAGTGAGCAATGGCCACGCGGAAGTTGCCGAGTGGCTATTCGAACATTATCAGTCCACAACGTTGACACTTGATCCACGTAGGAGGAATGGTCCGCAAACGAATCATGGTAACGCAATCAGTCGCATTTTTGGTGCGCTTTCCAGTCGTAAGCCCAGTATTTTAGGAGCCGACAAGGCGATTCGTGACGCTGCAGGCCATGGCCACTTATCAGTTGTGCAGATGCTGTTCAATGCGCCGAAGTCCATCTGGCATGTAAGTTCACGTATGCTTGGTAAGAAGGTTGTCCTAATTTCTCAAGCTGAAGAATTACGCAATTTTGCGACTGCAATGGAGAGGGCGGCCGCAAATGGGCACTTGGAGGTCGTCGAATGGCTTTATAACCAGGGATTTCGGACAACTAACGCTATGGACGCCGCTGCACGAAATGGGCATTTGCATGTAATCGAATGGCTTCATCAAAATAATGCGGCCTGTAGTCCGTGCGCAATGAATGCTGCTGCAGATCGAAACCACCTTAGCATCGTTCAGTGGCTTCATTCAAACCGCTCAGAAGGGTGTACGACAGACGCGATGGACGCGGCGGCAAGAAATGGTCATCTTGAACTGATAATATGGCTGCATGAAAATCGCGCTGAAGGCTGTACCGCGAACGCCATGGATGAAGCTGCAGCCAATGGCCATCTGCAGATTATTCGATGGCTGCACAGTAATCGATTGGAAGGGTGTACCGAAAACGCGATGGACCGCGCTGCTGAAGGAGGGCATTTGTATGTTATTCAATGGCTACACAAGAACCGACAAGAAGGTTGCACGTTCAAGGCCATGGATTATGCAGCAAGATGTGGCCATGTAGAGGTGGTTCAGTGGCTTTATAGTAATCGACGCGAAGGATACACTGCCGATGCTCCAAATCTTGCAGCAGCTTTTGGGCATTTTGACTTGGTAAAGTGGTTGTGCATTAACAGTGTAGAAAGAGTCAAGCCTGATGTTATTGAGCATGCAGCAAGTGATGGGCATTTGGGGATTGTGAAATGGCTTCATAGCCGTTTTCCAGATTTGTTTCCTGCCTTGCGGACCGATCCTACAGTCTTTTTGACATATCATGCGGCAGCGATAAACTTTGACCTGATTGAATGGTTCTTGGACAATTATCCATTCCAGATGACAGAAGAGTCTGCTGTGTACTGCCTTCACGTGACCTTGCAATTTCCAAAACCACCAATCTTCTCCGAACGATTCGTCTCTTTGGAATCGGATTATATACCTTGAAAATCATGGAAAACAAAGTTTGGCCAATCTACTTGCTTCGATTTACAATGTGACACTCATGATCATGGACGATCGTTGCCGGGATCGCTCTGGAGTACGCACTCCATTGAGGGTCACAAGTGACTCACTTGCGCGCCGAGTGTCGGAAATGTCGGCCTCACGACGTGATCGCAGGACGGTGAATCCACAAGTGTCCGCGGCTATCGACGATCCACTAAACCGCTTTGATTTGCACACGGACACAACTTCTTCTTCTACCCAATCATGGAGAAACTCACAGCCTCGGTCAGCTTGGGTTGGAACCTGTCCGTCAGACTTGAATGTATTCTGGCTTCGGTCTGGAAAATCGAGCGTGAAGGAGCCATGCAGTGAATCTTGAATAGCCACCGTAGATGCGGATATAGTTGGTTGTTCGTTGCTAGCGAGTGTGTTGAATCTCTGGTTACCCCAAGATTTTCGCACATTCGACTCAATCGTGGGAGGCTCTTCGAGGCGTCGAAGACAAAGCATCCCCAAATGTTGAACCCAGGTCTTCATCTCAATCTCTGAGAATGCAGCTAGTAACAACTCGCGATCAGGTGTACAGACTACAAATCTCCATTTGGGTACAACTGACGTTTGACTGTGCTTTACTTGATCAAGCGGCATCATTTCCAGCTTGAACTGCGCTCCATCATCACCAATAAGCAACACTTCTCCACATAGTTTGTGCCGTTTGGCCGATGTGAAATACTTCAGCTTGGTCTCCGTGAACTCAAAATAGCGCAGCTTCCAGTTGCGCCGCCCAAAAATTTTGCCTCCTGATCCTCTTTTGTAGAGAACGCCCGAGAGAAGAGGATTGGTCTGCGTCATTTGAGCTCTTGAGGAGAATTCCAAAAATGAGTGAGTTGTTCTCATTGGTCTACTGAACCCACCTTAGTAATATCCATCCGTTTGGTTGTCTCTTCTATAACGTAGGTACATTTTCAACAGCCGCACAGAAATCTGCTGTCTCCTCAAAATATCCAGTTGACAAAATCAAGCAACAAATTGAATCGATAATTCGGCTCACATGCAAGATTGATCCGTGCTTTTTCTTGGGACTGTTGATCGACAATCTGACGGCAAAGGTCGACGTCTGGTGATATCCTCGAAAGCTAGATCAAAATTTTGCTCCCACAGACTGGCAAAAGCAAGCTCTGAGCTGTACTGTTATTGGCGGGCGTTTTGCGGTGTGGCTATCGCGACCGAACACTCCACCAAGGCCGACTACATACCTGCAAACGCATGAGCGCCGGTACACTACTCCAAGCAATCGACGAGCCTCAGCGTGGTACGTGGATACGAAGGGTAGCGACCAGTTCCAGAATACTGCAGCTCGCTTACGTGACGTTGAACGAATTTGAGTGTAAGACCACGAATGGCTTCTGATGAAGTCGAGTAAAAGGAGATATCTTAGCATGTTTGGCGTCTTCTCCCATTCTGTTCCGGTACTATACTTTTGTTTGCGGTTTCAGCGATCTCGCAGAGGAGCGGACTTTCTAGAAGTCGAACAGGCCCTAGGGGCCTGTTCGGTAGAAACTCTGTTGTAATTCGAAATACAGCGGAATAAGGTCAAACACTGTTAGTCGGTGTTATGGTGTTTGGGGGATTTTGCAGTGCCGAACGCAAAAACTGTCAGCACAACGCACTTCAAACATAATGCGAATGATCGAATAAAATGACATGTATCATGAAATAGCAAAGGCTTAGCTGCGCCCATAGAAGCGAAACACGAAAGGCCGCTTTGCCTCTACATCAATTGAGTTGTACAAAGATGCCATCTCTGGGTTTGCTGTCAGATATTCGCTGAATGAGACGCGCTCATCGGGTGAGAAATCGTCTATGTGAGCAAATGAAAGGCCTCGATGGCCATCTTAACTCGGGTTTTGCGGTCTCGACCTCGTGCTGTCGCCATCAGGACTTGACTTCTGCCATAAGGCGGATCGAATCAGAAATGCTGTCGCCTGTGGTCTTCTACCGTTTATAAGGATAGACTATTGGCTTGCTCTCAGTTGGAGTCCTCTTTGAATCAACTCTTCTTCACGCACGTTTAGTAGCGGCTCGAGCTGGAGTACCAACAACAGACTGATCCAGACTGTGACGATTGCGTTGTAGAACCGTCTAGCGAAAATGATGGCTTTACAAACCAGCCTATTGACACAGACGACACTGTGGCCGCTGCGAGAAGAGATGCTCGCTGCGGACGGCGGCACTTGTTGAACGATCGGTTTCCAATCGCGACCCAGAGCCACCGCCACCGATCGTGGGTGACGCCGGGCTGCCGCTGGGACTGATCCGAGCGACATAGGCCGAACTTCGTGGAGAACCGCGCGAAAAATCTTGGGTTTATTGCAGAAGGCGATACATATTGATATTATTCGCAAGAGGTGGTACAAAGGGTGTTTAATACAGAATCTATGTAAATTACCTTGTCATGTATAAGTGGCACACTGTACCAGTCGCTGGCCGACTGATGTGATAGATTTGACGTGACAGATTGGATGTGATAGAGATTTGATGTGATGAAGTTGATGTGACGGGTTGATGTGATGCTCTGAATTCTTTTCCACAAGCTCCAACTCGTAGGCTTGGGAGATGTGCCAGTCTTCATTCTGCCAACAGACACGCATCTCGACGAAAACTGCTACAGCGGGGGTTGGCCTGAGCTGCCCATATCTCTCTCGCACAATCTCGGGGCTGTGGCACACAGAGGCATTCGCTGATTCACCCCGGGAGGCGCTCATTGGGAGCTCTATGTGGTATTGGTTGTGAGTCGTCTCACAACGGGTCGCCCAGTCTTTAGAAGCGTTGTATTTCCGCGATGAAGGCTCGATGTGAAGTATTCTCAATCTCAAGTTATAAATCTGTGGTGAGTTATGAAAATGCACCAGGTAATGCGGTTAACCCATGCG
>JAADVW010000445.1:0-28504 GCA_023335875.1 Elongisporangium prolatum | reverse complement strand
CTCGATACGTCTTTGCTGAACCACAGGTTCCTGCGCTGCAAGCGCCATGACGCCTTCCATCCCAAGAATTGCCTCCATCCGACCCAGTGTATCGAACTGGTGGTCGGTGAGCGTTGGGAATGCGGAACGTTCCATGATGACCTTGCTGAACAGAGGTTCAGATGATCCAATCTACCCGCGTGGGTTGCTGGATTGACTACAAGTGCTACCAGGTGTGACGGAAGTCACACAGCACGATGCACAGAAGTGCTTGGAAGCTAAGCTTCCGCTCGCGCTAGTCTACGGCGCAAGTACTACAGAGGAAGTAGATTTAAGACTGAATATACTTAGCTTATCATACCTAAACTGGCTCCTACTTGATTTATCCTGTCTAACCTCATACCCCTTCTTATATGATAGCCTGATTTCTGCTGGGGCTATGGAGGTTCCTATGTACCCAACCTTAGGTACGACTTAGGTACGACTTGCGTATACGCAACGGGCCTGGTGGTACTTCAACTTGGTACCCACCGTACAGTGTCCCCTCTATATAAGAGATCTTGAGGTGCACCACACCTCGGATAGTGCCACCTCCTTGAAGTGACAACGGGTTCTCCTTTTGTACCATAACTATGTAACGTAACCCATTCCAGAGAGTGTGTTCTTCATCGCGGCAAGCTGCCAAGGGCATTGTGGGCAGAAGCTGCTGTTACAAGCGGGCACTGTGTCAACCTTGTACCAGCCAAAGGAAACAACATGATGTCGCCATATAAAGTTTGGTTTGGATGCAATCCAGCATCGTGGCATCTACGAGTATTTGGATGTGGTGCATGGGCGTATATTGACACAGATGAACGAAAGGAGTGTGATGAGCGCGTAAAAAGGGCGATGTTCATTGGATATCCAGTTGACAGACGTGGATACAAGCGTCTTAACTGTTAAACATTAAAGACCAAATAGATCACCAAATAACACAGTATAACTATTTTACTGTATACTGTGTTATTTGGTGATCTATTTGGTCTTTACAGTATAACTATTTTCCTGTGTTATTTGGTGATCATTTCCCACGGCTTTATACGATCGAAGAAGCTATGAAGCACTGCATACAGACGGCTACGTGATGGCAGCAGCCGTATCGGTTATTGAAGAATCAGCTACACTTTAACCCCTCATTCACCGATGTTGGATCATCAAACAAGCGAAAAATGGTCACATATTGTAGCTCCAACATAGCTATCTTGTATACAAGTCATTAACTATACTGAAACCCATCTCAATACAAATTTTCATATGCGGAGAATCCTCCAAGTTCGAGATGCCAAGAGCATATCACCATCATGCACAGGGTTGGGCGATTTGTAGGATACCAAAATGCTGAAAAAGGGACAGTCTTCAATCAAAGAGGACAAATCGCTGTAAAATTTTGTAAGACAATGCAATGCATTTGTCCCGTTTGCGTATATCACTGCACAGTGCTTTGTACAGAATGTGCACTTACGTTCATGACACAATATACTCCGAATTGGAGAGGATGTAGCACAGACCGTAGTTGAAAGCTTGTATCATTTTATTAATTGTGGCCCAACATACAACACCAACATTTTGGCAAATTTCCGAAATTTAGCTGCAGGCGTTCACTCGTAGCTTTACATGGAAAAGTTTGTATGTGTTCGTGGGTTCATGATTGACGACTGCATGTTTATGCGATGTTTTGTGTCTTGAGGATTGACTCTCGTGTAAACAAGCTGTATTGTGCTCCTTTTTGTTTTCGAAGTGGTACACCCAATAAATGTCCACTGAGAAAATGCTTTACATGTTTGATGATCCAACATGTAGAAATAAAAAAGAGACGAAACCGTCCATTTTATCTCGTCTGATACAAAAGTCACCTCGTAACAGTATACCGACGCCTCAATACAAATATCAAGTCTAAAAGCATGTTGGATGATCAAACACGCTCAGTTTTTTTTGCTGTACATAGAATGGCGCGGTGAATGAGGGATCAAGAGGCGATGGATCGTCAGAGTTTTTACAATGGAAAGGAGCGACTGACTCTGAGTTTAAATCACTAGCTGAAAATGAAACTTGGGAACTCGTGCCGTGGACATCTGATATGAAAGTCTTGCAGAGCAAGTGAGGTTTTACGGAAGAAATACAAAGCTGATGGCACGATGGGGCATTATAAAGCTAGATTAGTCGTCAAAGATTATCTGCAAGAGCATGGAGCTGATTATCTTGAAGTGTTTGCTCCAGTAGTTAGAAATGAATCGTTAAGATTTCTTCTCGCGTATACTGCTGTTCGTGAGTATGAAATTGCTCAAATGGATGTCATGACTGCATTTGGTGGCTTCGAGTTCTTGGATAAACCACTTCAATACCAAATGTATGCATATAGTAATACCGACTTTGCAAGTCATGAAGATCGTCGATCGATAGCTGGCTACGTAACGAAGCTCGGAGAAAGTCTTGTGTCATGGTGCAGTCTAGCTAATAAGACTGTCTTTCTTCATACCACTGAAGCGGAATATATTGAACTCAGTATGCTTGTTCAAGAAGCAACTCATTTACGATGGTTCTAGAAATATTTCGTACTCGCCCAGAAGCAACTACGATTTATGATGGGAAACGCAAGGGAGTTAGCCAAAATTTAGAGTTTCATTCAAGAACAAAGCATATTGACGTCAAGCATCATTTCATTCGTGAAAAAGAAATCAACAATGAGATCTCAGTGCAAAAAGTGGCAGGAAGCGACAACGTTGCAGACATGTTTACAAAGCCGCTAGTCCGAGCGACGTTTGAAAAACATTGCAAGGGTCTTCGAGTTGCACAGGTGCATGAAGACCTTCGTGAAGCTTCAGGTGGGGCACTTGGGGATTGAATCTTCACTCAGGCTTCCAGAGTTCGAGAACAATAGGTTACTGTAGGTTAATTAGGTTACGTTTGTGTTCTGACAGTTGTGTAACCAGTGAATATACTTTGTTTTGCACCCTTCACTCAGCGGCCTTTTGTAATTAAATGAGGTGGTCCACCTTATCCATGGAAGTTGCCTCAAGTACCGTATCAACTCGGTTTTTTCTCAAACGGTTACAGCTTTGAGCTGGAAGATCGCAAAAGAGGAAGCAATGTCGACCCTCACGAGCGCCGACTTCGGTGAGCTCAAGCGGCCCACGACTCGCGTGCATGCGCCTCCGGGTGGCGGATCCAATTGGAGCTTTGGTGGAGACGCCACGGCGCCCCAGCAGAGGGGCAAGGGCCGCCCTGCGCATGCTGCAGCCACAGTCATGAACACGCCTCCGCAGACTCCTTCGCATGCGTCAATGGCGCCCTCTTCAGTCGTTACTGGATCATCGTCTTCGGCTGTGGCTGCTTCGCCACACTCGGGTCTTCGCGTGGCGTTACTGAAGACCAAATCGGACGCAGAGCTCGTGGATCTGATGGTGCAGAACTGCTGGGACAAGCTGTCGCAGAATGCGCGCGTAAACACAGAGACGTTCACAGTCGCTAGGCTGGATGAGCTTCCGTATGCGGCCAACAAGCTGGCACAGTTCGGTGGCTTCGGCGGTGTGATCTGCTTCGGCTTCCTCAATGTAATGGATCCGCTTTTCGGCGCGCTCTCGGCCAGCTTGACGCGATCCTTCATCGACATTAGCGTCAAGAACGTCAAGCCTGTTGTGCGCGGGATCTTCATTGGCGAACCGCGCGTGGCATCTGTCAAGGCCAAAGGTGGATACGGTGCTGAGTTTGCTGAGAGTATCGACTCGTTGATCAGTCTCGGTGGCTTTGTGGGCCCCGCTTCTGCCAACCGTCACGTATAATTCGGTCAGAATGGTCGACGGCCGCATCCATCGTGAGCCGACCGAGGATATATAGGAACGAACCGACGCGGAATGAAAAGGAAATGCGAAGAGATGAACACGTAGATGTCTCCGTTCTTGAGCCATGCAGGGTCGTCCTACAGTACGGTAGTTACCTGCTTTCGTCGTCACCTGGATTTTCATGTGTGTTGCGTGTACAGAAAGCTGCCAATACACACCTATCAAAAACATAGTTGACTCCATTGCCTGTAATTCAGTGGTCGCCACAATCATCCCGATCAACGGAAAAAGAGCGGATTCTACGGTACTATTGACAACCACGATAAGATAATAATGTGGTCCACATCAAGGTTGATAGATTCGGTTTGCAGTTATAGTCCATTGTGATTTGAATAACTAAAAACTGTATCCTACACTGGACCTGCTAACAAGTCATTACGCTGTTTGTTGTCTGGTGATCATCGACACTCAGTACGTATCTGGCGATATGGTGTGGGTCACTCTTGGCCAATTCCCGAATATTATACTTTACTTATGAGAAAAGTGCAGGTGATGAAGCCAACGGTACCCAGTGTAGAGATCAACCAGGGTCTGACTGTATTAGAAAAGCGATCACGACCAACAACTACTGCGCTTATGCAGCATCCGTCTCAACTGCGGCCAGCTCGTGTTGAAGCCATGCATTTTGCGCCATTGAAACGCTTCATTCCGGTTCCGAATACTGGAAGATCAGAACCGTACACATGGATCTTCCTCTCATCCTGCATACAGCACTGCATCTCTTCCACATATCATTTCCTACAAGAATCCATTTTACGCTATCTGATTGGCTGAAAAGGTTGCTCCTTCGAGAATGTACTGACTTCTGCCGGCTGTTCTGCAGGAACGTCCCCCCTCCTCGCAGCCTCACATCAACTGGTGACACTAGCTGTGCCGATTTCCTCACTCACGCCACCGACTCGGCCTGGCTGCTGCCTTCTCCAAGTGCGTCAATCGTGCTCATTCGCGTAGAAGAAGACAGACCATCATTATGGCCAATCGAACGCCCGTGCAGGCCCGCGGCGGCGGCTACGGCCTGGATGCAGAGCTAGCGCAGCGCGCCGCTGAGAAGTACGACTACGAGCAGGAGGACGAGGCCCGCGTGTGGATTGAGGCCGTGTCGCACATGGAGATCGGCGACGACTTTGGCACGGGCCTTAAGAACGGCGTGATCCTGTGCGCCGTGGCCAACGAGATCCACCCAGGCATTGTGCGCCGCGTGGAGACCAAGTCCAAGATGCCCTTTAAGCTCATGGAAAACGTCTCGGCCTTTCTCAAGGCATGCCGTCAGATGGGTGTCTCGGAGTTTGATCTGTTTGAGACCGTCGATCTGTTCGAACTCAAGGATCTAGGTGAGTTGCTGGCTGTGTGAATGCGAATGCTGGTGCTCTGGCCCTCGACTGATGATGTGTATCACTGGACAGGCCACGTCGTTCGCTGCATTTTTGCTCTGGGTCGCGCTGTGCAGAGGAACTACCCGCAGTACAAGGGCCCGACGCTCGGCGTGAAGGAGTCCGTGAAGAACGAGCGTCAATTCTCGAGTGACAAGCTCTTGGAAGCACGCAACATGCCGTCACTCATGAACCTGGGCAGTATGCGCACCATGCCACGCACGGAGCACAGCTCTTCCAACAATGTTACCTTTGGCGCCGATGCAGCCAACAGTGCATACCGCGCACCGCCTCCGCCACCGCCGCCGTCGTTTGCCAAGGCGCAACTGGTCACGCTCGTTCGCGCTGGCAAGGCTGACATCAACGGCACCATGAAGCCGCAGCCGGAGGAAGAACGCGCGCCGTCCGCCAATGTCTCGTGGTCGCCTGCGAAAGAAATCTCGTTTGAGCAGCCCAAGGAATCCGAGTCGTCGACCGTCAAGGAGCTGTCTGTCGCGATTGAACAGGCCTCGCTTGAGCAGGCGTCTGCTCCTGCGTCCATGGGCTTAAGCCCCACAATGCACAAGGGACCGACACCCGAGCAGGAAGCCCAGCAGTGGATCGAAGCCGTGCTGAACGAGAAATTTCTCGCCAGCTTCGGCGACAGCCTTAAGGACGGTGTGATCCTGTGCACGCTGATGAACGCGATCAAGCCCGGGCTAGTGGGCAAGATCCAGAACTCCCCTACGCCGTTCAAGCAGATGGAGAACGTCACGAGCTTTATCAAGGCTTGCCGTGCTGTCGGCGTGGCCGAGTTCGATCTCTTTGAGACGGTGGATCTGTTCGAGCTGAAGAAAGTGGACCAGGTGGTCAAGTGCATCCACGCTCTTGGTCGTACGATCCAGAAGAACGTGCCGGAATTTACAGGCCCTACGCTTGGCGTGAAGGAGTCCACGTACACCAAGCGCGAGTTCAGTGAAGCCCAGCTTAAGGCCGCCGTGAACACCGTGCCGGTGCTCGCTGGTGCCAGTCACTCGGTCATGGATCGTGCGGGCTTTGACCGGTCAGCGTCTGTCACGTTTGGTGCCGATGCGGCCACCCACGGCCGCTTTGTGAGCAAGTATACCGCCTCTGGACCTTCGTTCACTGCTGCTGCAAATGCCCACGCCGCCGCGAACAAGGCGGACGAAACCATCACAACTCCGGAGCCAGAGGCTGCGCCGGTGGCCGATGCGACGTCGGAGATCAAGACGACCACGAATGTGCGTGAGATGGCCAACCGCATGGCGTCTGTCAACTGGACTAGCAACGGCGGTGCCGCCCCAAGCGTGCATCCGCCCACGAACGGAATCACGCCACCTAAAGCCTCGACTGTGCTGCCTACACGAACAGTGTGGACATGAGTGTGAGAGTCATTGTATTCGACGTAATCGTCTCGTAATAAAGTCACTCTAAAGTAACTCGACTGTCTTGCATATTGACTCCGATTCAGGATGTGTCCCACCTGAGAACGATAAAGCTACGACTCACAGGAAAACCAGTCGCTTCTACCGTCTGCCGCCTCTGCTGTCCACCTTTCCAATTAATCTGGACTCAGTCGCCTAACTGCATCACCAACCGCGGTTTAACAGCAAGCAGCCCATCCATCCATCCTTCTTGATCGTGAGCATCAAGCTTCGAGAGACAGCCATTCTACTGTCAAACGCATGGAGAAACTGGCATAAGCAGCCAGTGCGAAGGCCGTAGAGTAGCGACTGGACCAAAATCCACGACCCGTCGTTAGACACGCGCTCAGTGACGCACGTCACGACCAACGACCCGCCGGCCACGCGGAGGTCTCATTGCCGTTTCCGCCGTCAGCCGCCACAATCGCTCGTCCTCGAGAGCTGTCGTCACTCACTCCCGGTGGTCGGTCGGTCCAGCTCCTGCCAGTCCCACGCGCATCAAATGTGTCACGGTGGCGAATCTTCGCATCAGATTCGGCAGAGATTCGATCCGGTGACGCGAAGGTTGTTCCAACACGGCGTGGACGTGTTCCCACGTGGAGCGACGAGGTGCCTGGCCCTCTCATTCAACAACGAACCCACGATCTCTCCTACAAAGCGCGTGCGTGCGAGTCCTCATTTGGCAACCAGACTGCATGTCGATGTGGCCGATGAGCTGAATATTTGTTCGCGCGACCTTCCCCTGGCCAAGGTTTGCTCCCCATCATCCACCACGAGCGCCAGCGGCAGTCCCAGAGCTGCGGTCAGTCGCAGCCTAGACAACGATCCGGCGACTACTTCCTCTGTTTGCGGCGTGAGACGACGACGACCCATGGGTCTGCATCAGAACGAGAGCTGCTCGTTAGAGCCGCATGACGTCGAGCAGGCGCGACCGTTTCTGCCCAGTTGCAACAACAATAGCAACAGCGGTGCGTACATGACAGCGGAGGACAGCGCAGCGCTGCGCAAGACGCGCGCATTGAGCGCTTCAGCGCTTGAGATAGAAGAAGCCGACGAGCTGATGCAGAAGCGCGAGAACGAGGACGACGAAGACGAAGACAAGGCTGAACCACTAGTGCTCGATAAATCCTCGAAGCGGTACGGCTACGCGATCGCGATGGCCATGCTCATGATCACGATCTACAGTTACCGCTGCCGTATGCACGGCAAGTCGACTGCGTACGTTTGGTGGTGCGGCTGGCTCACGGCCGTGGCCACGGGTGTCGGCGCACTGCCGTTCGTTTGGATCCGCGATGTGAACAAGTTCTGGCTCGGCATTTGCAACGGCCTGGCGGCCGGCATGATGCTGGCAGCTACAGGCTGTCTGTTCTACGAGGCGTGGTTCATCCCGCAGCGCCACGACTACGGCGTAGCCATTGGCTACCGGTTGTTCGTGGGCATTCTGTTGGGCGTGTTGTTCATCAAGTTCACCAAGCTCTATCTGGAAGACTACGAAGATGTCAAGGTCTGCGGGCTCAAGGGCATAGACGCTCGCAAGGCGCTGCTAATCATGGCCGTCATGACGCTGCACTCAGTCTCGGAGGGCATCGGCGTCGGCGTGTCATTTGGCGGCGAGGGCGGTGTGCGTCGTGGCCACATTGTGACGATGACCATGGCCATCCACAACATCCCCGAGGGCGTGGCGATCAGTCTGGCGCTCGTTCCGCGCGGCCTGAGTGTGTTCTTCGCCGTCATCTGGTGCATTCTCTCGAGCATCCCGCAGCCGATCTTTGCTGTGCCATCGTTCATGTTCGTGGAGCAGTTCCTGCCCATTCTGCCGGCCGGTTTGGGCTTTGCCGGTGGAGCCATGGCGTTTGTAGCTGTGCAGGAGCTGCTGCCCGAGTCGCTGGAAGACACCAAGTCGCTGCCGGCCACGATCTCGGCCACCGCCATGGCGTTCATGGTGTTCCTGACCGTGCAGGTCGTGCTCAGTGGCAGCTTCTAGCCGCTGGGAGACTGATCTTTGCTGTTCCATCCTTCGTGTTTTCCTCATGAGATCGTAGCGTGAGACTCTCATTAAGTTAATAGCTCAAGCAATCTGAACTGCCCTTTGCCTCTCTTGAGATCTCGAGCGTGCGGTTGCGAGAGGCCGGGAAGAGTCCCGACGCGCTAGTTCGAGGTCTTGGCTGTTCGTCATTAATCCATTGGAAACCTCCAGCGCAAAGTTCCGATGAAGGTCTCGAGTCTCTTACTCGTCGTTCTCGGTCTCTTCGTTGTCGGTGTTCCCACTTCGACGCTGGCAAAGCAGCAGCAGTCCAACCTTCTTGGCTCTCATCAGACGCGGCTTGAAGCCCACACACACCAAGTGATCCAATATGCAACCATTCCTCAGCACATCAACAGCCCAAAGGCAGTCAAGAAGGAAGCCAAAGCGAAAAGCGCCAAGGTTCCACTTGAAATGATGGAAGCCAAGCACAGTAGCAAGTCAAACGGTGCCATGATGGAGGCCAAAAGCTTACAGCTCATGATTGGCTTTCAGTAGACTCCTCACGCTCACCACTAGACTGAGTTTTCTGGTATTAAGGCTGAGTTGAATAAAGACACCCCAATGTGTGGCTCCTACTCTCTCTGTGGCAATGCACTCAAGCCTTTTGCCATTGCATTGACAGTGCTTTAGCAGCCTAGACGGGATCTTTCGCGATCGAAAAGATCTCAAACGAGCGGTCCGGAGCGCAGGTAAAGAGTCTCATATATCCAACCAAGAATCGCGACTGCTCAAGATGGCGTTCATTCATTGCCAGCTCCAAAAGCAGTTCATTTCCCATTTCGATCGCCCCTGCTCAAGCGCCATGAAGATTTCGAGCCTTTTTCTCATCGCGTTGGGCTTCGTAATCGCCTGCACTTGTACGCAGGCATTGCAGCACTTGCGTGGCGACCATGCGACGCGCCTTGAAGCCCACGCGCATCAAACAGTCCAGCATGCAGCGATCCAGCACCACAGCAGTCCGAAGATGGCCAAGATGGAGGCTCGTGCGCACCAGAACAGTGCCAAGATCAGCGTGAAAGTGCCCAAGATGGAGGCCCATGCGCATCAGACAAGCGCCAAGGCCAGTGGAAAGGCAGCGATGGCTGGCAAGATGCAGGCCAAGATCACTGGCGGTAGAATGGAAGCCAAGAGCGCACAGAAGCTGGTGGGCTTTGCTCAGGCCGTCGCCAACGGCCAAAACCACTAGAACTGCATAAAGTTAGTTGCGTTCTGCTTAAGAGTCATGTCGAGTCGTAATATACAAGTGATTCCTGCTCGTGTTTCATCCCAATACGCTCTCTCTCTCTGCTGTCAGCTTGGAATTCGGACTCACACAATCACATAACACACAGACTCACAAAATGGCGTAAGTAATTTCACAGAGTGAACTGACAGAGACAAATGCAACGCGTCTTAATTGTCGTTGACTTGCACTTTGGGCTCCTCTGTACCACTGAATTGGCTCTGGCGTGGCTTTGACTCAGTTGGCGCTTCGTCTTGCGTTCCGTCTTCGTTTGCGTTGGTTGGCGCCTTCGTGATCTGAATTCTCGCACCGTCTTCGTTTTCTTGGGGCTTTGGTTCGGTTGGCGCTTCCGTGATTGGGATTCTCGAGCCGTCTTCGTTTGCGTGGTGCCTGGTCTCTGTTGCTGCACGGCCATCATTTGCATGGGTCTTTGGATCGGTTGGCGCCTCCGCGACGTGGTCTCTTCCGCCGTCTTCGTTGACGTGGGGCTTTGATTCGGTTGGTGCATCCGTGACAGAGACTCTTGCGCCGTCTTCGTTTGCACGAGGCCTGGTCTCCGTTGGCGCACTGTCGTCGTTTCCATGCGGCTTTGGATCGGTTGGCAAGTTCGTGATCTGGTTTCTTATGTCGTCTTCGCCCCGTTGAGACTTTGGCTCTGCTGGTACTTCAGTCACGCGGACTCCGGGGTTTTCCTGGCTTGTTGAAGGCCCAGACTCTTTCAAATGCTTGCGTTGTTCGATTTGCTGCACCAATTCGTACAGTTTCCCGTGGTGGAAAGCGGTCATTGCCTTTCCATTGGTATTCTGCCGCGCACGAGCCTCCATCTCAACGAGTCTTACACTGTCTAAAGGTGGATGAAAGGCTTCATGCTGGATGCTTTGGTGCGCGTGGGCTTCAAGCCGCGTCTCATGACCACTGCGCAAGTTCGTCTGCTGGTGTGCTAGATCCTCCATAGCGGCACAGACAGCAATGGCAAAGCCAAGTAGAAGACCGAAAAACTTCATCTCGTGGGCTGGAGCTTGGACCTTCCGATTGATGAGTAATTCCGATTGAGCACGATCTTGGCTCTTGATTGTGCTTCTGGGAGCTTAGGACTCTTCACAAGCTCACACAGCCGCTCATTTGTATTGTATTGTGCGGCCAGAGGTCGCTCTCCTTGAAGATTCGACTTCTGCCACGCTCGACTTGGAGTTCCCATACAGTTCCCCCTACTTGAAATCATTGTAAATTTGAGAACGCAACTTATTAGCAGAATTAATGGTGTGACTACTTGACTTAGTCTGATGGTACTGCAGCACTCTCTTCTGCTTCAGGGATAAAGGAAATCCATGTTAATCACGTAGCGCAGCTTCACTTGCTCCTGGCGATACACCACAAACTCATTATACATCAAATTCGCACGGTTGTCGGTTGTGACGACCAATTCTCCCGACGGAACGACCACGCCGTCCTTCCTGCACGTTGAATTGCCCATTAGCATGTAGACACTCACGCATCAGGAACCGCGAGAATGCACCTACATAGTCTCGTGGAATCCTTCGGACGTGGCCATCCGACCAACGCCTTGCAGACTGTCGCTCTTCTTCTCCTTTTGGATCTTGACCCACGTCATATTCTCAGCGTTGTGCGTTTGGTAAGTGCGTCCAAGTGCGACTTCTGCCAGCAACAGCACACCCTAGTGACACCACAATGAGGATTTCAGGCTGTGAAATCGTCATCATACTGAACGGTAATGCTCACCTTGGGCTGAGATTGAGACGTCCAGCAGTAGTTGGCTGACTTGGACACAGCATCAGCAAAGTAGATCTAAATGCTCACAGCCACGAGACCTCAATATATGTAACACAATTGAACAATCCCCCACAACTTACGCCTTTGCCAAACATGTAGCCATTGTGTGGCGCTTCGGGCGGAGCAATGCGTAGACCTTGCGAAATGATGCCGACCATGTTTGATAAACGAGATCCATGCCACAAGAGCTGCAACAAGAAACGTCAGCAGTCCACTTTTTTCAAATGACCAGCGAATAATTGTTTTGCTTACCCGATGGTTGCCTGTTTGCTGAAAGACGTTGTGCATTTCGCCTTCATTTGGCCGAGCAAGTTTGAGAATCGAGTGGATCTGAAGCTTGTAGCCTGAATGCGTTGGCGCATGAGTCGTCTCGACGTATCTATATCATTGTCAAACCAGTGATGACCATCCGAATACCTTCTATCATAGCAAGAAAGACTGGCTGTCTTACCTCTTGATAATCTGGAAATCCTCTTCAGTCTCTGGCAAAGGCTCCATATCCACTTTGAGCATATAATACTGCGCATCGATTGGGTTGATCGGGATATTTCCGCCTTCTTTCTCGGCCTTTGCTTGCTCTTTCTCCAGGTTCTGCGAGATCTCCACATCGGACAACACTTCTAACAGACTGATTTTCTGTTTCAAATGATCCATGGTATCGATCGCTGGCGGCAGGGAGCGCCCGAAATCATGCGGGATGAGCGTGTAGAACGCGCTGGAATGGTCCTTGATTTCGTTATTGAGCCTACGAATCTCTGTGGCATTCTTCGTTTTGGCTCGTGATGCGGCCGGACGTTTTCCACTTGTACTTGCTGCAGCTTTACCGCTCTTGTTGCTGCGTGTGGTGCGCGTCGTGGCCGGGGCAGCAGCTGCTGGCGGTGGTGTCGGGTTCTCCAGCTCGTCGATTTGCTCCAAGACATCCGAAATCTGCTGCAAGATCGCGTATCCACGAGTGATTTGGTTCTTAGACAGTCGGCCTGATTGGACCAGTACAGCGAGCGTCAGCTATTGACCATGCATCTTCCATTTTAAGCCATTGGCTTACCCAGAGGCATGCGCTTGAGATCGAAATTCATTGCCGTCATCTCTTGTGCAATCAAATTCCCATTGGAGATCAACTGATGATGATCTGTGAGTCAGAATCAGCCTCTAGCGAAGGAATACATCGGTTGACCAGACCTTAATCAGCTCTTGCACTTGCTCTGGAAGCTTCGACGGTTGAGTATCGCTTGTTTTGTTGCCAGTGGCTCGTGCGTTTTCCTTTTCTTCCTCTTCGTCCTCTTTCAGCTCTTTCAGACGCCACAGACACCATCGTCAGCCCCCAATTGCTGCAGATTTAAGCCTTTCTACGTACCAACGAGCACGTATTTTCCCTTGACAGGCTTGAATGACTCGTCCAAAGGCCACGAGTTGCCGCTCTTGGCCTTGAAGTACTTCTTGAAGTTGGCCTGAGCTCTATCCACACTGCCGAATGTCTCTGTGCTCGACTAGACAACGGTCCATTTAGTTCCTTTGACTCAAGCTACGAGCCATACGTCAGCGTACCTGTGGACTGGCCGCCCCCACGCGCCCCCACTTGCGGAACACGCGGTATTCCGGTCCGTTGCGGATCATCTGCACCAGATAGAACTTGTTGTTGCTATCGCAATTCAGTCAGTGTATGCAGTCTATTGAGAGAGACATCCACGGCAAGGTTACAAACCCGTAGGTGCCGTAGGAGATGTTGGTCAAATTGAGCATCGCGCTCCAAGCGACGCCGTTCTCGTCCTATTCACGAGCGACAGTTGGATCCAGTGGTCGCAACAGACCATGTCTAGGGACCACTTACCTCGTAGATGGAGCCGGCGAAGCAGCCAGCCTGTGGGTCCGCTCGACTGGCCATCGCCTCTGTGGTCTCTGACGCGAATCTGGAAATGGCGGTTGATCAAGATACCTCAGTTGTGTGTAATAGGACTGATGGGTCGCGACTCAGATCTTCGCCCTTTCTTTCCCCAGCGTGCTGAGAGGAGGAAAGAGTGATGGTCTACGCGATCTTCACTCACCAGAGCCACGTCACATCTTCAATGGACTGAACAGTATGCGAAAGGCCACTATTGTACAGTATTGTTTCCTCTTCAATACGTGCAGTGGGCAATGATAAAGTTCGCCAAATTATCGTAGCTCTGGTCATTCGGTTCACCATGAATGTACAGTTCTTCGCGTATGATTGTCGCCAGTAGCGGCCAATTGACCGGATAGAACGTTTTCCTGCAATTAAAAGAGAGCTGAAGCAAAGAAACCATCCGCCCAACGCCATGCAGACTGTCGCTCTTCTTGCACTTCTGTGTCGTATTTCACGTCAATTTCGCAGCCTCACGTGCTTGGTAAAGTGCCACTTTGGCCAGAAACTTCACGCCTTACAGACAAAAGGCAAACGAATCGTCAGTCTCTAAGTGGAATTTACCTTGAGTTGTGATTGCTATAGCGAGTCGGCAAAGTAGATCTCGTGATTGTACGGAACTCCAAGCAGAGCAATGCATAGTGCTTGTGAAACAGACGAGATCTCATGCCACAGCAGCTACTCAATATCAACATGTCAGCCACGAAAATGGCTGGAAACATGCAGTTTCTTACACGAGAAGATGCATTTCGCCTTCGTTTGGATGCGGACCGAGTGGATCATGAGCTTGCAGCCCGACTGCGAAAGCGCATGAATCCACATCCACAAGTGAATCAGTTCCTTTTGGACGGATCAGTGGGTCGCATTACGGTACTGCAACAGGATGGAAACGCCGCGTCGCATCGTCCGACCAAGCAATGCGACAGAGTTCGAAGGCTGGCAGCAGACACAGGACGAGGACGATGAGCATGTGCTACTGCATCAGACAGTGGTCACCTCCAAGAAGCAGCAGCTGGAGCTGCAGCAGGAGCGGGTGCGTTGTCTAACTCATTGCATCCGATCCGCTTAACTAATTTGTTGGATCCTGCAGCTGGCCAAGCAGCGTGCGTTTATCCGCCACGAGCGACGCAAACTGCTGCTTCAGAACGCGCTGCTGGAGTCCGAGCGTGAAAGATTCGACGCCTCTTTGAGCTCTGACTGGTTCTGTCTGCGCGCGTTCCCAACGGTCCACGAGAGACCCGTGACCATTGACGTGGGCGGCCAGCTCTTTGAGCTCTCCAGCACGCTCGCGGCCAAGGATCCCGGGTCTCTGTTGGCAGCGCTCGTTGAGGACGAGTCCCCACTCACAGTCGGGGAATGCGGCTGCTTCCGCATCGAGCGCGACTGGTACGTTTGACTCGTCTCTTGGTCTCCATGCAGACGCAATAACTACAACGGGGTTTCCTATAGGTGGCTCTTTCGCTACGTGTTGCGCTTTCTGCGCGACGGATTGCTGCCACAGGAGCCCAAGATGCTGCGGGAGCTGTACCTCGAGAGCGAGTTCTGGAAACTCGAGTCGCTGCGCAGGGCGATCGAGATGAAGAACAAGGATCTGCTGCAGCGGCAGCAGGAGCAGGCTGCTCAAAGCGCTCGCTTAATGCTTGCAAGCACTGGGGGTGCGCAGTCACAACAGACTGGCAAAGGAGCGTCTTTGCTAGCCCGACTCAAATCTGCTGGAGGCGACACGAAAGAGCAGGAGCCCAAGAAACCGGTCGATCCGAGCACCTGGTGGATGGAAGCGCCTGTGTGGTGGGGCCGAGAGCCCACAGAGACGAAAGAAGAGCAAGGCGATATTGGCAAGAAGCCTTTGTCTCTCATGGCGGCCATGAAAAAGCTCAAGGGAGGAGGCGACGCAGCGCTTGCCAAGACAGAGCCGACAGAGGAATCATGGTGGAAATCTAATGCCTACAAAGGGAAGGACTTCACACAGATCCTGTCGCCTCCGAAGAAACCAGCAGACGCACGAGAAGAGCAGGACGTAGCAGCCATTACCCCACGTGTGCCATTGGTGCTCAGCAGTACCTGGCATCTTCAGGACTGACTGATAATCGAGACAATTCAACTCGACTAAGCCGCAAGTCGCGACTATTAAAATGCACCCACCTATGTAATTTACAGTAAGTTACCAAAACACAAACACACGACAGGAAAGAAATCAATAATTACTCTATTTCAGTACAAGCTCAATTATGCGACGTGTGCGCTATGCCAGCAGATAGGCCTTCCTGCGCGTGGTTGGCTCCTCGCCTGCGAGTGTCCGGCTGCGTCCGGCCGTTTTGAAGAACTGCGTTAGCATGCCGAGAATGAAGAGTGCGCCCATGACGCTGAGGTACGCCCACCAGGCCGAGGGAATGCTGTAGACCCAGTCGCCGGTCTCGGCGTCTTCGGTCAGATACTTTTTCAGATCCGTTGTGTTTGGGAAGTCCTTGCCATAGTAGCCCACGCCTGTGACTGTGAGCGCAGCGCCAACAAGACTTGTGGCCACGATGATGATTGGACGCTCCAGCTTGAGTGCCAGCATGCCGCCCAGGAGACCGAGGATGATCATGAGCACCACGAGCACGAGCAGCGGCTCGGATGGGTAAATCTTGTATGCGAACGACGTGTTGAGCGCGATGGCTAGCAGCACGCCGGCTACGCAACCAATGAGAAAGATGCCTGCCGTATAGATCATGACCACGAGCACTCCGCTCACGAAGCCACCCAGCACAAAGCCGACCCAGACGCCCGTGGGCTCCCAGGACTCGTCGGCGAAATTTTTCTCAATCAGCGTGCCTACAGCCAGCGCACCAGCAAGGAAGCCACACACGAACATGGTCGGACGCAAGAGCCGGTAGCCCAGGAAGCACACCACAAGGCCCAGACCGATGGCGATGGCGGCAGAGACGCTTGTTCCCAGAGTGATCGAGTCGGAGCCCGTGAAGATAGCCATGACGTCCTCGCTCATGCCCGAGATGACCGAGGGGTCGTCGCTCGATGAATCGGCATCACTCGCGCGAACTGACAGCGTGACACTGCATAGCAGCAATGCAATCAAGAGCAGGAAGGGACCTGGTATGCAGTGGAAGGTCAGCATTGATCGGCGCTGGATTGGAAATGAATGAAGAAGTGGTGGGAATCGCTACATCCTGCTCTGCTTGATCGATAGTCGCCGGTTTACAAAGCGACTGTAGTCGCGTTGCACACACGTGCTCTTCAGCTTTTTTCAGCACATACGGTGTATATCGCATGCCGCAGTGCGACTTGACCACAAACTTTAAAAGCGGTCGCAGATGTGTTTGGAGCACCAGCTGCGTTCGTGCAACGAGATACTCAATTCACAGGACGTCAAAGGCAAGAAGCCGAGATCTGCCGTCGTCTGCATGTGGATGCACCATCCAATCAAATCGGCGTGCCGATCCATTCTGATATCCAGCTGGCCAATGAGCTCCAGTAAACACAACCGGATGTGCGACCCACAAGAGACCATGATGGGTGACAACATCAAGCAGGTACGGACAAGCGACTGACGCGTGGATGATCCGGGCACATGCAGCAGAACTACAGAAATACCTCGTGAGTTCTTTGGATCCAGCCGCTAAAGAAATCGAGCTGACATTTCGATTGAGAGCGGTATCAGTTAAGAAAATCCTGCGCCAGCGCTTCAAAGTGCGCGAAGGGAGTCAGCGGGTCGTGCTCGTGGCCAGCGAACGCGATCTCTTTGTCGTCGAAAAGAACCTTGATAAAGAGTTTGCCCGACTCGATGTCTTCGTACACCTCGAAGGCCAAGATGCAGTTGTACGGCGGCAGCGCGTCTCTCGTTTGCAGCTGCAGAGCGCACACAAGCGCTACGATGGAGTTGTCATGCGCAGAGAAGAACGAGATCCGCGACTCGATGTCGTTGTTAGCGACGCGCTTTAGATGATCGTAGACCGCTTGGACACCGCCCTGAAATGACTTGCGGCAGATGGCGTTGTTCTCGTACATGCGATGCCAGAGCCAGCCATCGTAGGTGTAGATCTGGTCAGCGATCGCTGGCGTGATTCCTTCGTGGAGCGGCATGTTATGTGCCTGAAGACACGAGATTTCGTGGCGGATAGACGTCCAGGGCACGTACTGGCCCGCCTCAATCCCCATGCAGCCACGCATGAATTGGCCCAGCTTTTCCATAGCCTCGCGTTCGTGGCTCTGGCGCTGCGCGATCCGGTCGCTCACGAGCTTCTCGATCTCGTCAAAGTCTTTCGGTCCGTGTGCAGGCTTAAGCACATTGGGCGACAGCGTGCGCACGAAGAACGACCGGTCGCTCTCGCCAGCATCCACGAACATGCCGAGTAGCAATGATTGCACCGACTGGATTGTGCGCTGGAAGTTGCTGGAGAGCACGTACACTTCGGCATCCGAATCCAGCAGATGGCCATATCGCTCGCGCAGCGCACGTCCTCGGCTGCGCAAGTCGGTCACACCCTTCTCGGTCAGTTGGCCATAGGGACGCACGTCGTCATGCTCCGACAAGTTGGCAGGCAATGACGGATCAGCGCCCACGACCTTGCCAATGCGCGCCAGAGCCTCCAGCTGCTCTGCACTGGCGATGCTGGAGTCCCAATAGGCGATGTGCTCTGGTGATAACTTTAGTTTGGCGGCTGCAGCTGAGCGCTCGGGCGTGCGGTCTCCATGGCGATGGAAGAGCAGCACATGGCGCAGATGAAGCACAGAGCGATCGCTAGGTGAAGTCATTCTTGTCAGTGGCGAGGACGCTTGAAACGCTGAAGTGACTACAGGCCTCGTGGAGTACATTCAGACTTTCGTCTGGCACATATCGCATGTTTTTTCAGCACATTTCAGCCGATGGCGCAACTTTTTTTTGTTCCAAAAGGTCATTTAATGGCCAGTTAGATTTAGCGGTTTAGTGCCAGCTCAAATTTTACCCAATGAAAATCATTTTTTGGAAGTACGCAAATTTTCGTTATACTGTATGATAACGAAAGTGTCCGATTAAAATACGACTAGATAAAAAACTCAACAGTGGACCCTGCTGTCTGGTATGCGGGACACCATTCTCGAAGATGCCACCGCGCTGTCGCCACACATCCCGATATGGAGTAAGCAGCAAGTGATCATGTGGACCGCTGAAAGAGGGGAGAACAAGCCGTCCAGAGCTGAGGCTCATTTTCGCGCCAAGGGTCTCGATGGCGACGGATGGTGTCATTCGGAAGTGGTGCCGCTGTCGCGACGAAATCATGTCGGCAAAACCCCACCAGAAGCGTCTCTCTGGTGGGCAGGACACCCATCTCTCTGCTGCTGTACGACGAGATCATCGACAAGCGTCTACGGAAGCAAAAGTAACGCGTGCGTGGATATTGGACATGGTCCAGGCGATTTACACGTCACTGACCGTGAATGAGCCTGCTTCTATGCCATTTGCAGAATCCACGCACTGACTCGCCAACTTCATGGCGCACTTCGAGCTCTCCCTCCAGCGTCGAACCAGCCTCACCATCTTGCCGGATGCGAAGCTCGTTGCCCGTGCGGCAGCATACATGCGATACCTTTGCGGCGTGAAACCTGGCATGGGAGACTTAGAATGGGAAGAATGATGGAGTGATGGTGTTCAAACTCCAGGACTTTGATGTCTGTCTGGTTGAGATAACGCTTTTGCATGATGATGAACAAAATCCCGTTGCCTAAACAGTGTCGGAATTTCCCGCTACTATAATTTAGAAGACCGGTTTGTATTCGGTCATTTCCGTTATTTCATCAGAACCTTCCACATTTGGCAACTCGAATGAGCTGTTGTCCATGATGTGCTGCAAAGGGCGTCCGTCTCAGAGATCAAGTCTCGACCGTGTATGCTAACCGCACTTCCCCCCAGCGATAGATACACTACCCAGTACCAGTTAGTTGGTACACTGTACCAAGCAGTTGCAAAAAGTGGTGCTTCGGTTATAATTCCAATATTGGGAATCAGAGAATCTGATCCAGTACTCTTGTAGAGGATTGATTTCACTTTGCTGTGGTGCTCTCAGATTGAGTGTGCGCTCTTTTTGTGAAAGTGATCATTTCTCTACGTGAGCTGTCGTTGCCTATGTCGGTACCTAAAACATCATCCAGGTAAATCAGAATACAAAATTAAACAAAATGAAAATGTGAACTAAATGGGATGACCCTCATGAAAGGTTCTGGAAATGAACATCTCGAAACTAAGAAGGAATGCGCCGAGTGCCGTTAACACCACTCCCCTTCTTGCGAGCTTTTCTGGCTTCTTTCTGTCAGTTCTCCTTTTCATTCGCCGTTTACTTATTGGCTCTGGGTCGCGAACGATAGGTGGGATGTTTTCTGGCGCTTGACCTCTGACAATCCACCAGTGAGCGTGGAAGTCTCCTGCACTAAGAACTCGCCTCGAATAATGAGAGAAGAAAGCTTGTGAACATAGGGTAGACCATGTGTTCTCGTATATACACCAGAGCAAGCTGTAGGCGTTCTTATGGATGCGATAGTACCATCAGCAGTATTTGCTTTGCTCAACATGATCACACACTTAATCAGAGCATGGTTATGGATGCGTTTTCTGGTGTTTACAAACAAATCCCCACGAAGAGATGCAATCTCTACTACCTGAGCATCAGAGACAGCTTTTTTGTGTTTGTGGATAGAGAGTCGCCACCAGTGTTGCAATCGTTGAAAGAGTGTAAGAAGATTAGAACGAGAATTGGACAGCCAGCGCATAAGAGCTGAATGATAGCCTTCTACTCTTGATGTGACTTGAGAACCAAAGTGTACAATGTGGTTTGTCCAACAGCGAACAATCCGATATATCCAAATATCTAACCACACATCGTCAATATAGGTGCCCTCTTCAGATGATAATTTGTGCAAATACTCCGTCTATTTCATATTCCTGTTCTGTAGCCGATCTTGTGAGCGCAATAAACTCATTACAGAAGCGATCATGATCAAGCGAGTCTTTCTATTTTGGGTTGTGACGCGTTGATACGGCCAAGTCCAGTTCCTGCGGAAATCCATGCTGCCTCGCATGCGTTTGCACGTCTTTGAGAATATGCCATATGCATAGCATCACAGGAATGGTGGGGAATACTTTTTCCAGAGCATTTTGTAAAACCAGATCGCGATCTACAAGTATGACTTGAGACAATTCAATACCATGCTGGCTCATTAAACGTTGCAGTTGAGTCAATGACCACGTGTAATCAGGCTCACTCTCTCCAATGATAAAACAATGAGCGATGTGAATTGTCGTATTCATACCCGTTACACCAACAATATTCAACAAAGGCATATCAAACGCATTCGTTTTATACGTACAATCCATCGATATAACATCAGGATTGCACTTAAAAATATCAACCACTTCGATCAAAGCAATGTCATTTCTGTTGTTAACGTTTTGGATGTTTTGGACGTTTATAACTACAGCGTCCAAAACCATCACTAGCAACGGGATATCAAACGGAGTTAGCCAGATGGATACCACTTCGTCGCAGCTGCAAGCAGCTCCCAAGTGTCGCTTAAATCAGAGCGAAGGCGCTCGTCATCACCATTTTTATTCTGCGGCATCATCCCGCCGTCGACCATGTTCCACAGTCTCCAAGCCATTTAGGACAAACAGAGAGGACTCGCTATACGCCGCTGATAATCAAACACACCGGATGAGGATGGACAAGTCGGTACTCAAGATGCTGTCTACACCGTCGTTCCACAACAGCAATTTGAAGGAGCAAGTGCATGCTGATTTGAGCAGAGCCTTCGTCAAGCACTGGTCGAAGACGACAAAGTAGCACGGGAATCTCAATGCGATCATCAAATCAGTCAATGATAGGTAGTTCTGGCGTGATCTCATAAAGGTTATCGAACTGATTGATCCGATCATCGACTCACTACGAGTCCTGGGATCGCACACGAGCTATGCGTCTCGATCACAATGTATACTTGGCGCAAGACACTCAGAATACATACAGAGAGTATCGAATCAACACTAGCAGCTGCGATGAAAGCAGTTGCCAAGATTCTGCCGAAGAATCGGACGACGATCTTGAAGATGAATCCAGCTTGATTGAAGCTGCGAAAGACTTAGAGACTATCGAAGGACCAGATGCCAATTTTTTACTGCAGGCGCGTTTCTGCAAAGCCATTGACGCAAGATGAGAGTACGTGCGCACGTGGGCATCGCAATTCACCTTGATCCAAAAAGAACCTCAGCAGATTCATCGGCAACGATCTCACAGATTCTATCGATCAGGCTCGTGATTTCGCCGTGAGAAGTAAGATGCTGGAGAGACTCCAAACGGAGAATGGGCATACCGTCGACGAAGGGGATTTTGTGGTGGCATTGCACGATTTTGCCGCGTACAAGGCACGTATTACGATCCCTCAGCGCGAGTTCCTCCTGAAACGACGCCAGAAACGTGGTGGGCGACGGGTCATCTTTCTCATCTGGTGCTGGGCGAACTCGCTGATTCCGTGTTCGCAATTCCAACGTCATCGGCCGCTTCTGAACGATCGTTCTCTATTCAAGACTTTATCCACAGGAAGAAGCGCAACCAACCGAGTTCAGAGAAGTCAGGGGATCTGACATACTGCTACATAAACTTCGGAACGCTGTGGAGAGAAACTCACTACTTGGCTTGCATGCGACAATATCTTAGATCTTTGTACGCGAAAAGTCGACGACGCTCCCCCCGGCAGAGCCGCGACGCGTATGGATGCTACCGGTCAAGTAGGATTCAGCGGCTCTAATCCTAGTAGTCAGCTTCACGCAAGTTTCGGTGCGTTTTTCGTTGAGTCGGCGTTTGGTATATTTGTGGTCTTCTTCAACAGGATATTTGCTCGTATCCGAAATTTTAGCTTTGAAGCAACGTTGTAAATGCTATTACGGTATTAACTCGATCCCGTTTTATACGTTGCTACCGTTGGGTTCTTAATGTTATTAACGCGGTAAAATCCATCACAACCCGTGCCCACATCCCACGGGATTAGGATGTAAAAAGATCGTCCGTCTTTGCCGGGAACCGGTTCCGGTCGGTTGGAACGTTTAAGTTCATTCGATTCGGATAGGGCTAGGCTAATCCGGTTTGATCCAGATATCCAACTGCGTAACCACTCAGTTGACGAGTATCCGACACCGAGCTCGCCGCATTCGCCATTTTTGTCGTGCCACGAGCACTATATGACGATGTAGACTAAGTTTCCTGGAAAGGAGAGCTCAGGCGCCGTAGCGAGAATTAGTCCCGGGGTTAGGACCGCAGTAAAACAGAGGTTTTGTAGCCAAATCCTCGCGTTGGGTTCCCCTTGAAATGTTCGCTGGGATCGGTAGCAACGTATGAACAGTTTGAGCTGTCAAGCGTGTCAAATCCTTACTCACATAGGAAGTCTGAACACCGCGCCACGCAGTCGGAACAATCGGCAAATATTATATAGGTTGTCACCCAGCAATACAAGTGATTACCCCTGAATATGAGGAAACCAAGGGATCGCTTGGATAGCCTCCCGTGAACCAAGAATACGACAATTCGAGGTTACATCGGACTCAATCCCCAGCAGATTATCCGTTGAGTATCAGATAATAGTGATAATACACACAAAAGGTTCGCCACACACGGCAATATGGAATATGCACCGGGAAACAACACTAGTAACCGCGGATAGCAAGAGGCAAGTAATACGGAGGAGTAGTCGGACTGACCGAGCTACCCGAGTTGGGATTAGGGAGCGATCCCTCTCTCTTTTATACGTAGGCACACAGCCACGCACACACAAGGCGTATATACACTTACACTGGCTCCAGTCTACCGTGAGCGCTCCGGCTATTGGTAGGCGTAAGAATTGAAGAGGAGACTTGAGTACTTGAGAGGAAAATAAGGAGTGTTTATTGGTTTTGGTTTAGAAGCGAACACAAAGGGTCGATCCGGGTCAGAAGAGCCAGGATGTGCACAAAAACAGCTGGGAATGGGGTATGTCGAGCCCACGTTGGACTCGGGTCGTGGGGTTGTGTCGGGAAATGGACCTCTGCGCACCTCCAGGAACTAATATGTATCGACATTGAGGGTCCTGACTCGGGAGTCTTCGTGGACTCAGGAACCACTCTTCCCGACACCTAGGAATACTAATCCTGACTTGCCATCGTTGGGAGTTCCTAAGGTAGGGTCTTCGAACGCACTGTTCTAGGCACTAGACCTAGTTCTAGATCTTCCGTATAAATCAGGATGGCCGGAACGTTCCAGGAATAATCCGGGTGGAGGCTCGTGGCTTTGCTGGTAGGCATCACCTTCGTTGCCCCGAGTCACTTCGTCACAACTATGATGCTTGGTGTTGTTAGAGTCGAACTTTGTCGTGTGACCATTTCACTACATTTATCGACCAGCCCGAGCTACAGTGACTAAAAAGACCAAGAGTAAGTCGAACACAATGCATTGGTCAAACAAAGTTTTCAAAGCAATCGAGTCCTGCGCGCTCCACGAAAGCACTCCTACTCGGCGTTGATGACAGTGGCTTGCTTCGGCCTGAGAAAAGTAGTGAACGACTGGAGCTCGAAAAAAGCACGGACAGATGGAGAAGTGGGGAACGCTGTACTCGATCTTCGGGGAAGAAGATTTCTTGGCTCGGGTTGTATCCACTGCATGGCTCTGTCGTCATTTGGTCGATCGGACTGTTCGGTCATCCCGCCAGCATAGATTCTGGCCAGACTCAAGCACGAACTTGATCAAGAGCGCGCCCAAGGCCAGTGGATTAGGTAGGTCAAACTCTCTTTATCCGTCTGATCAGCGACGTCTTCGTTCACTGGATCATCTTGAGAGTCATCCATCGTATCTCCTTCCAAAACTAACTGTCCAACGTGCCGCTTTTTCACCATGTAGATTGGTAATCGCGCTCAGGGTCGAATAGGAAGCCGAGGAGAGGAGAGTTGTGGCGTTCTTGAATAAGGGGATGAAGCGGCAATACTTCTTGGCGACCGTCCATGCTCGGTAGCCAATCAGCCTCGCCAGACGATCGTTCGGGGAGATGGACATGTCACATATATCCGTTGTGTCGCTGGCGAATCCGGCGGAGAAAATCATCCACGGTGGTGCGTAGCTTGACCGCACAATCCACTATGGCCCAGGTGCTATTCCTTCTCGTTCCAACGTCGAGAACACGCTCCAAAAACTGGATCTAAGCTCGAGCACAGCACTTTCGGAATTTTTCAATGAGCATTAGAGAGTCACCGATCTTCTTTATTGTCTAGTCGACGAGCAAATGATGGGAGATCTGTTTTTGATCGCGAATTGCAATACATGTGCCATACAACGAATGCAAACGATTTCATTTGTTTGCTGCTCGTGCGGCGGCATCTCGTCGGAGTCGAGAGGATCCAAGAGGCGCGAAGGTATGTCGGTGACCATGGCCTCGTTGTTGGTGGCGTTGTCTCACGTGGCAGAACTGAGAGACGTAAGTAGGCTGGCATCGATGCTTCAACGCTCTTCTGGAAGTGCGTCGCCAGACACGGCGAGAGCACGCGGACAAACCCGACGATCACTGCATGCATGTGCCAGTCATCCGTACCAGTCATCCGTGATACAGTGCATGGTAACAGCCATGTATCCACGCTTTGCGTCGGAGGTCCACATGTCCGTGATCGTTCCAAAGCGGCGGCCGTTGTTCACGCCGGATAGTCATGTGGACGCGCGACTTCGCCTCTCTCCAAGCAAGAAGGAGTCGATTGCGAAGCGTTGGTCGTGTTGGCATGACGTACTCGGGGCGCATATGAGCGTAGCAATCTTTGAATAACTGTTCTTCGACGCCTCTCAGTGGCTGCGCTTGCGCGACGACCCACGTCACAAGAGCTTTCTTTGCTGCCTCTTGGCAGGTTGACGTCCACTTACTTGATTATTGGCTTGCCGTCTTTGCTGCTGTCGTGGGACGGGATTTTCGAACCGAGACGCACTCGTCCGCATGATGACTCTCCAAGTGATTGCGGAAGTTGCGAGATCGACATTGGTGGACCTTCTCATGCAAAGCGCGCGACTTGGATGCCCAAACAGTGCACTGTTTTGCTTGCGCGATGTTGAGTAGACGTCCTTCTGCTCGACGAACATGCACACGTCGGACGTGAATCGGCTAGGCGCGACTGTAGATCCCGTACTTGAGAAGGAACCAACGCTAAACGATTATTCCGAGTCCTGTGACGTCGATCTTGGGCTTGCAAATGAGCTTCCTTCAATGTAGAAGCTAACGGAGCAACCATCACAGTCGTCGTCGAGAGTTCCATTCCTTCATCGTCATCCGCCGTACTGTCACCCCGACTTGTCATATTCATCCGATCGAAATAAAAGCAAACGAAATCTGGTGTGGCATTGACGTGTAGTCAAGGCCTTCCGCGAGCTCTACAGGGGGTTCTATCGAATGGTCAATCTGGTGTGCGACCACGAGCACGCAAGGACACAATCTACTGGTCATTCTGCGGGCCTCGAAGATGGGAATCCCATCGTTCCAACCGACTGTTTGGTTAGGTGTAGGATAATAAACCGGTTAAAAGATGAAATCCAACCGGTTTTACAACCCTACTCGGTATACTGGGTGAAGAGTGGTCCCGGGATGGGAAGGCACACCACCTGAGTTCCGTCTAGACGACCCCAGGTACACGAGCACCTGAGCGACCCAGAGAGAGCTTTCTTGACTCAGACTCAGATCTTTGAAGTATTTTTTATATTCATAACAATCAGTGCAGTCCTCATTTTCTCTCGAAGTGCACAAGTATCCCACTCAGCTCGCCAGAAACCACCTAATCGTAAACGATAAGGACGTTCGCTTGTAAGTGCCTGTGTCTGTGTGTGTTAGTGTTTGTACTTTGTACTATCAGATACTGTCCACAGCGAGTATTTGCTTGGAGTATAAGTGTATCATGAGCGTTTTTGAATGATTTAAACTCTCCCTCCCTGGGCGGCAATTGGTAAACCCAAAGCCGTCCCTTCATACTGAACCGTTTGTGATGCGTCTGGGTTGGTTAGATTCCCAGCGTGCATTTTATATTACCTAGTTTGGCACCGGTTGTTCTTTCGATATTGTTTTCTACATTTGATTTCTCCTGGTTGAAAATGTTGTTGTTAGTTGCATCAGGAAATTGTCCCGTGGGCCAAACTTGTGTAAGTTCTGGCTCGTGGTAGACTTGTTACGTCCCTTAGTCCGTGAAGAACTTGGGAGTTCGCGTATATTGCTTTATTGATTGCACATTGTATGCACATACCGACGAATATGTGTCAGGCCCGCTTGTGCAAAGGATTTTGTGCGTTGGGCCACCACTAGCTTGGTTTTACACGCTGCTACCAGTCCAAAAGGACAACTTAACGGTACAGAGGTAGAGGTATTGGATTTTTACAGTGACGTTGAAATTGTAGCTGGCTTTGCCTCGACCCCTTAGTCTAAGCAAGTGAATCTATTCTACAAGTGACCCTCAGGTGCAGTATCGTTTCTCTAGAAACCGGACAGACCTCATCACACTGCTGACGGCGTAATGGACTCAAGCAAGCTCGTCTGTTTGCGGGGTTTTGTACACCGATGCTTAACCTCATCAAAGGTTGCTTGAGCACACAAAAGGCGCCCATTAAAAAGTTCATGATGAATCAGAGGAGCGAGCTTTTTGCTCGTTGATCATTTTATTCGTCTACAAAGAGGCGTATGGCTCTTTAAATTAAGCAGTTGTGACTGTAGAAAGTACATCACCTCGTGGCTAGCCGTGAGTGTTTTGTGCGGCTGCAGGGTGCTTGGAGGACATGGTCCTCAGACAGTAGAGGCACTTGGGGTGGGTACTTTTTGGCGCTTGAACACTTTGCTTGCAAAAACTGATTTGAACCTTAAAACCTACTAAAAGTAAAAGTAAAATAGCGTTTAGCGGAGGTTTTATGGTATTTTTAGTTCGAATCGAAGAAAGAGACAACATTTTTCAGGACAACGAGAAATAGGAACAACAGCCAAATTTTATAAACAGCCCAGTCATACGATAAATTTAGACGGAAATCATCATCGAGGCCAAATGCGCATTTCTCCTCTTTTTACGTTTTTTGACGCGAATATTAGTTTTGCAGATGTTAATTTCAAATTGGGTGGGACTGTGCAGACTAGATTGTTACATTTTATGTATGTTTTATATTTACAGTAATAGACAATTATAAATACGAATGCAAGTTTGATGTGTTGTGAGCCAAACGTTAGGTCAGTAGTTAGATATATGGTGTATTTCACGCTAAAAAAGCGATTCCCTCAGCCAGAATGGCCGAATTCGACGTCGTTCGAGAAAATCAAAAATTGTCAAAAGTGGGTGCAATACAAAGTGGACAAATTTTATACGAATTCGCTCACATGCCGATATGAGGGCCGTTTAGCGTGAGCTTGGTCCAAACGTCCTTCCATTCCGTTCATAAGCTTCTGCAGCTCCTCATCAGCGATTTCTGACCACGATTTGAGGACCTTTGTTATACACAAAGAGCGCTAGCGTTCCCCACGCGTTCTCAATCGGGCTCAAATCTGGACTCTTGGCAGGCCATTCTATCATAGATACTTGACGATCACGAGTTTACGGTGCGTGCCGCGTGGATACGGGCACCATCTTGCTGGAATACAGGGTCCCGATAACCAATTTTTGGTCGTAACTTGGTGAAAAATGCCAGCAGAGTCGACTCGAGAGTCACAATATACGCTGCAGCATTCTGGCGACCTTCTAGGAACCTTATTTCGGTCTCGCCGTGCGAACTGATGCCCACCCACACCATCACAGACCCACCTCCTGCGACTCGTTTTGAGAAGGTCTCTGGCGGCAGCCGCTTGTCATGCCAGTAGTACTGGCACCCGTCTGGGCCATCTAGATTGAACTTCTTTTCGTCAGAAATAACCACAACCGTCCAGTCGAACTTACTTGCTATCTTTTCATGCG
>JAADVW010000444.1:0-28560 GCA_023335875.1 Elongisporangium prolatum | reverse complement strand
TTGTAAGTGACGTGTGTGGGCCAATATCACCCCCGTCTGGCCTATTCAACTACTACATGATCGTCAAAGATTTGTCAGCGCGCTACTCCAAAGTGCTACTGCTCACGTCAAGAAACGAAGTCACGCCAAAGTTACTTATAACGATCATCCAGCTGTGAACTCAGTTCCGAGATCATTCGATCAAGAACGTGCGTGTCGACAATGCGTCAGAATATGTGTCGACATCCTTTCAGGAGATCTGCACATCTAGTGGCATCAATCTCGAGACTTCGAGCCCATACGCGCACAACACTAGTGCCGAAAGCTTCGTGAAGCAGATTCAGATGATCGCGAGGCCCCTGCTTTTACGATCAAATTTGCCACTATCCTGCTGGGGACATGCGGTACTTCATGCTGGAGATCTTATCCGTTATCGACCCTCGTCTGGAAACGACCTCTCTCCGCATGAGCTCGTCCATGGTTTCGCTCCATCAGTAGCCCACTTGAAGGTGTTCGGCAGTGCGGTATACGTACCAATACCACCGCATCTGCGAAGCAAGATGGGGCCAAGGCGACAACTTGGAATCTATGTTGGTTTCCGATCTTCGTCGATAGTTCGCTATCTTTAGCCCATTTCCGTTTCAGGCTTGGACAAATTTGACTTATCAAGAGGTTCAGATTTTTTTCTTATGAATTAAGTCGTAATGTAGCATGATTATACGTCAATATCACGATCTATGTGCTAAAACCTGGAGTATTCGTATGCATTGACCACACCACATTGGTGTGGATCAACTTTAGTACCCGCAAGGTCTGGACTGTCTTTTCCCGATTTCTCGGAGTGTTATCTTTCCCAAGCAGCATCCTGCGCACAATGCGCTGACCTTGACATTCTCGGTGATGCCTGGTAGACAGTCCGCCATGTTGCGTAGCTACTCGTAGCTCTTGAATGGGATATGGCTAAGGCGAGCATATAGAGCCCACGATTCCTCTCGCGCTGGTGTGACGTAACAATTCCCATCGCCTCCACTGTCTCAGCTTATAGATACTTCCAAATCGCTTGACTTCCAGTGCGGGCGCATACTCAAATCGAAAGAAAAACTTGTCTTTGCTGTAATCAGCCCAAGGCTCCTCTCGAAGACCTTGGATACATTTACTAAGCTTCCGACAACGTCCGGACGGTACGGACTGTCTGTTTGCGTGACTTGGCGCCGTTTTTCAATTTCATACCGACTGTGCCAATCAAAACGGCGTCGATCGTCGTGGTATCTGATAAATAGATCCGGACCGATGTATTCAGTTCGCGTAATGATACGAATTTGTCCCGAACGCTAGTCATGTGCGAGCTTGCACATGAGTCCACGAGCTATTCGGACTTGGCCGTCGTAGCGTCGACGGAGAACGCAAGGCGTGGGTTCACTCTCTCAGCGCAATTTCTTTAGCCTTCGTGTGCTTTCTTTTCTTTCTTCTTGCGGCACTTCACTTTCCTGTGAACCTTGATCTTGCGGTAGTTGCTGCAAACCACTAACTTTCGCTTGGTTTGCTTGGATGTGTCGTATATCACCGGCAGAATATATTCCAATCGAGTGGAATTTCGAGAAATAAGACGCGAAGACCCCAGCAAATGTACAGGCTTCGTTCGTCACTCGATGGGTTGAAAGGTTGTCGCTGGACGTGCCTTTTCGAATTATGGGATAAAACGGTACAGATATTCCAGCTGGAGTGGACTCTGGGGGTTTTCTTCTAGACGGTGTACCCTCAGCGCGTACTGCCGAAGATTTGGACCTGTCGACGCTTTCAGTTGCTTACACGTAAGCGACACTGAGGAAGCGGGGAAATTCAGCTCCGATTTTTTTTCTTTGAAATACAAAGCTATGGCCTGATTGGTTGAAATCAGCAAGCGACACGCGACTTACGATGGCTGTACCTGAAACCTCTACCTATTTATGTAAAACTGTAATAAAAATCTATCTACAAATGTAATGGCGCACTTAATGCACCCGATAGTGTAACGAGGATACGTCCCGTTACACCTTTCGTTCTCAGACGTCGTCGAGTAGATCCGTCGCCGCATCGTAAATACAAGGGATGTAGCCATCAGGTTCGCTATGGTTCTGAAGATGTGGCTTTAGACTCGTCATGGATCTGAGCTTTCTGCAATGAGATTACACAAATCTGGTATCCGCCCTCATATCCAGAGAGCTTGGCCCTGGTTCCAGGTTGCCGATTTGGGGATCTCGATGTAGGATTCGTAGATATATCTGGACACGGTTTCGAACCACCTACCAGATCCGTAGATCTGGATCTAAGATTCGGCTCCAGGCTGTAGATAAGGGGATCTGGGTGTGAGATCTGAATCCAGGTTGCAGTAAACGGGGCTACAGTTACATGGTTATGATGCAAACGGATAACCCGTTGTCACTCCAAAGAAACGGCACTATCCGTGGTGTGGTGTACCTCAAAATCTCATATTGAGAGGGTCCACTGTAAGGTGGGTACCACGCAGTTGTACCTATGTGTACCAAAAGCTGGGTACATCGGATCCTCCGCAACCCCAGTGGAAATCAGGCTAATGAGAAGGCGCGCGATGTTAGACAAGAGAAATCAAAAGGAGCCAGCTTCAGACTAGGTAAGTTAAGCATACACAATGTTAGATTTACGTCCTCTGTAGCACTCGCGCCATAGAAATAGAATGAGCGGGAGCCTAGCTTCTTGCGCTTCTGTGCATCGTGCAGTGTGACTCCCGTCACATGTAGAGATGTTAATTTCTAACTTCCACAGATCTGAATCCAGGCTCCTGATCTGAGAGGCATATGCAAATCTGGATCAAGGCTCCGGATCCAGGTTGTAAATTCAAGGGTCGATTTAGATGTAAGCTTTGGTTCCAGACAGCAAATGTGTATCTGTCGTACTTGAATGTAAATTTCGAATTTGGATCCTGATTTTCAGATCGTGTTCATATCCGGGATGTGGAGAAGTTGAATGTTAACAAGATCAAGCTGGTTTATGTCGAGTACTCATCTATTTCAAACCCCAGATCGGAATGTCTTGTCTTTAGGTTTGGATCTCAACACGTCCGGAGATCTACCGATCAGATCCGCCACTCAGATCTATCATAGATCCGATCATTTAAATTTAGTTCACTGGTCTTGTCCGGATGCAAAGATCTGGCGTCAATATGACTTCACGGAGATCTGAGAATCCAGATCTTATCACTCTCAGAGCCCGTCATCAGCATTCATGTCTCAGATCTACGGTATAGCTTCGGTGGGCTGTTTTTAACTTTCCACCTTACCACATCAGGGTGCCATGGAATTGTCACGAACGTAGAATATTAAGTGCGCACCGAACACATCGAGATTTGCTTCCATTGCTTCCATTTGCTAGAAATTGATCAGCAACGAGGTCAAGGTGGTTTATGTCGAGTCCAAGACCTTTTCCAATCCAAAATTTTTGCTTCGATTCCTTATGGAGCGCTGAAACATTAAGTGAGCCGTCCATGATGACATGCAATTGAGTGGTAGCGTCAGCATTGCACGTGGCAGTCCTCAGGGCATGTCTGTGTCATTGACGCGTGATTCTGATAGTCAGGTGAAGTGAAGATATGATAATCGATCACGATTTACTCGAGGAATGTCGATGAATACTAATGATCAATAGGATATAGATGTGATTGAATTTGCTAGGGTTCGAACAATTTCCTTTCATTAACCTTCGGATTTTCCGCCATTTATGCTCGCCTACGCATGCCTTCATGGCCCACATAAATAAATTACAGGTTTCAGTGTTAGGATTGTTGGATTCAGCCAATACTGTGGAAAACGACCACATATTTCATCAGCAGTACTGTAGCTAGAGAGGGTATTTTGTCCAGAGCCGCCCAATGGTGGCTCAAGGTTTTTCCTCTGGGATATTCTCCCTTTAGTACACTTCTGGTTTCTACCAAAAGCTAACACGTTATGAGCCTAAGATTTCAACCTCCTCGTCACAGATCTCATGCAACATTAATGAAGTGGACCTCAGACAAGTGTCATGACGGCTCAAATTACTCCGTCTGGAAAGTACGACTCCAATCGCAGCTCCAAGCGCGAGATCTCTGAGGGATCGTGCCTGGAAGCAACCGCCCAGGCAAGAGTCAAGAAATATGAATGAGTTCTCGCGAAGAAAATTCGAAGCTAAGGCATTCCTACGTGATACGCTGAGCGACACACTGGTGACCAGCGTCGGCGGCAAAAAGCGTGCGTACGAACGAACTGTTTCATTATATTCAGAGCACCTACGAAGCAAAGAACAGGGTAACATGTGGCGCTCCGAGAGGCGTTCGTGTCGCTGAAGTGACAGTCGAGGGCCGTCGATGAAGATGAAAGATTATGTCATCTCTTAAGCAACAAGCCGAACTCGTTGTCTCAGTTCAAGAGCGTATACTTCACGCAAGACCATACTCTCGCATGGAGTATCGTGGAAGGTGCAGACATGGCTGAATATGTTCGAAGGAAGCACACTCAACGAAACTTGGCGATAGAGTTGCGCGCAGCCATAGCCGCTGCACGAAACGAAGACCTATGGGTCAAGCGGAAGCCTTCATCGCTGCAAGACGAGACACAGCCAGAATTCAGCTTCGAACGTTCAAAGGCTTCGCAGCAAGTCTCAAAGAGGACCACCTAAATGCTACTATTGCGGCAAAGAAGGACACTCAAAGCCAGCCTAGTGAATGCGGCTTCGTCGCAGCCAAAAACGAGGCAGTGATGATCATAGCGACGGCCATGCATGCAGCAGCGGCAGAATCTGAACAATCTGAATCGACTACGGAAGCATTGCCGATTCCTTTCAGTGCGAAATGAAGCATGGTAGTCTCAAGAGGAGCGACAAACAAACAGTCTACGCAAGGAGTGATAGACTGGATTGTGGACCCAAGATGCACACTGAGCGTGTGCAGCGACGGACGATATTTCAAGCCCTGGACTCGGACTGTAGCATCACCGTACGAGTCGCTACCAACGCCACTGATACTGTGGACGGCGTTAGATCGATCATCCTGAAAGCAAAGCTCGACAACGGAAGCCAGATGATCACGCTCCAGCCAAATGAACACCGACTACGCGTACTCAGAACCATTAAGTCGACTCCTGCTGCAATCTCAATGTTTACCGACGTCTCTTTGAATATGATGCATCGACGCTTTGGACACGCCAACAAGTCAGTTCTGATAAAAATTCAAAATTTAAATGCTGTTCAATGAAGTTTGTAGCAGAAGCGAAAAACTGCCGTGTAATGCGCGTTGGGGACATAAAGCCGTGCCACCTTAAAGCCACCGAAACGCAGTAGCACAAAGAAGTGTCTTGACGTGATCCACAGTGACATTACTAGACCAGTGGAGATTCCATCGCCTTATGGCGCTCGATATGTATTTTGTGGATGGATACTCCAGATACTCGACAATCTACCTGTTCGAGAACGATCGGAGTTCGTCGACCGTTTTCTGGAATTTATGGCGCGAATAGAGACACACTGCAGCGCTTTGCGAGTGACAACGAGGCGAGTACATGAACGCTCAGTTCATAGAGTTCTGCAAAGAGGCCGAAATCCAGCAAGAGACCACAGTCGCGTGCACGCCGGAGCAAAACGGCATGGCAGAAGCGCGATTCAGAGTGCTCTTCAACAAAGTACTCTTCAACAAAGTACGAATAGTCGTTGTTGGTAGTGGTGCCCCAAAGCAGCTGTGGGTCGAAGCCATGCGAGCAATGGTGTATACGTACAAGTGTACATTATCCGCAAGTACCGCCGTCACTCCATTCGAACTTTGGCACATCTACAAGCCAGACATACGCGAGCTTCGCGTGTTTGGCTCTCTATGCTATTTGCAGCTACCACGCAAAATCGAAGCTACTAGATCAACAACCATAAACTCTCGATCCTCTAAAAAGCGTCACAAGCTGGATACGCAAGCTGTCCGTGGGGTATTTGACTGATACCCTGGTCAGTAGAAGGATGGCACTAAAATGTGGTGCCAACACCATTATTACTAGTATCCATCTGACATTCGGCGAGACCGATTCTGATGCAGCCTCCGAAATTAAGCGAATCCAGATTGCCGAGCTTGCAGTCTGCACAGAAACCATGTTCAACTACTATTCGCTAACCGCAACGCGAACAGTAGACTGCTTGCAACTGCCAGCAGAACAGAAGCCAACAACAAATGAAATGGTGCTGCTCGACGACTTCATCTTCAGCTTCGATATGAAGTCTCTTAATCCCGCGGCTGCGCTGTCAGTAATGCATGCGTAGATGCGCCATGGCTAGCCACATTAATCAGCCCACAAGTACCTACCAGCTACAGTCACAACCCAATCTTATGCGCAGCATGGGCTTAAAAGCAAGCCGAAGCCGTAGTCGCGCTGGAGAATGCTAATCAAAAACAGTTTATCCCCGCAGCCGCAACTCACGGCAAGGGAAGCGAACCGTTGACGTACACCGAAGCCATAAACAGTCCATCAAAAAGTGACTGGAGAATCGCAGTCAGGCGCGAAGGTGGCGCATTCCGACAGAACCAAACCTGGACTATGGTTCCACAGTTCGAAGCGCATAACAAGAAAATCCTGCATAGCGAGTGGGTCGTTAAGACCAAATAGAATGGACATGGCTCAATTGAGTGTCACAAAGCTCGTCTAGTCGTCCTGGTCTATCGATAAGCGAAAAACGAAGACGCTGTGTTTGCTCCTCTTGTGTGACTCGGGTCGCTGCGGGTTCTGCTAGCAATGTGTGCATTGGTGACCTGGGTATGAGCAAATGGACATAGAGACCGAATTTATGAACGGTGTGCTCGAAGAAGTAGTTTACATGCACCAGCCTCGAGCACTGGAAGAGAAGAGGAAGCTGCACAATATATGCAAGCTCTTGAAGAGCCTGTATGGGCTTAAGCAAGCTCCTCGCGCTTGGCACAAAGCGCTAACTGATGTCCTGATCAGGTGCGGCTACGAGCCACTCCAGTGTAAAGCGTGCATCTATGTCAGCTCAAGTGGAACTGGCAAAGACACCGAAATAGTCACCATCTGTGTTGATGACTTGGCGCTCGTAGCGAACTAGCCGACAGCATAACGCAAATGAAAACCAACATCTCAGCAGTGATCAAGTCTACGCACTTGACTCTGCTCATTTGATTCTCAGAATGACCATCCGAAGAGACTGAAGACCGCCCAAGATGTAGATTGGCCAGCGTCTCAAAGCTAAGCGCATCGACAAACTCAACATGAACCATGCACATCTAGCAAATGTACCGTCAGTGCCAGGCAGCAAACTCCGTCGTCCAGCTAAAACCTTGAGCGGCAATGTTATCGAGGAATTGACCGCGAAGCCATTCCGTCAGGCAGTAGGATGTCTGGTGTACCTGATGATCGGAAGTAGGCCTTATATTTTGCCTACAGCGTACAAAATGTCTGTTGATTTCTGAACGCGTATGGGAAGTCTCATTTCTCAGACAGCTAAATACATAGTCCAGTACGTGGAGAGGACGAACAGTCACGAGCTCGAGTTCAGGAAACCAAGTGATCTTGATCGGGTACACTAATTCTTGCTACACTGCTCATGAAAAAGAACGCAGATCGGTGTCTGGATATGTTACAATGATAGGCAACTGTGCAGTCTCATGGAGCACCAGAAAGCCATAGATCGTTGCGCAATCCACTGCAGAAGCCGAGTACATTGCTTTGGGTCACTGCTCAGGTGAAGTCCTATTCTTACGGCAACTGATGAAGGAGCTCGGTTACGAGCAGCCTCCAACAATGATTTACAGAAGACAACCAAGCGTGCATTGCGATTGCAGAAAATCCGACCCAGCACTCCCGTACGGAGAACATTGATGTGAGGTATCACTTCGTACGAGAGCACGTGCAAGTTCGAGATTTGAAGTTCGAGTACCTGCAGTCACGAGAGAACGTTGCCGATATCTTTACGAAGGCACTAGCATGAGATCAATTCGAACGCATTCGTGATAAACTCGCCGCCAAGCCAGCCACAGAGAGCCCCAAGACTGGAGGAGCTGACGATCAAGTTCATATTCAAAGGTAAAGAACAGGCAAGCTCTCATCCAGCATGGACCACACCTCGGACGAAGCTTTGGTGAAGTCAGCTTCCTGTTTTAAACACCGAAGTACGGTACTGCGAGAAGTGACTTCGCGTGGTACCGTGCTTCCTTCGTAGCGTACCTGAACAGAGGGAAGAACCACAACATCACCACACCAGCTACATGAACTTCGCCGAATCCAAATCTTATTGGCTCAACTCTGTATTTTTTTAATAGATAAAAGCGTAATTGCTGAGCGAAAATCAACACGCTTGCGCTGATCTTTCGGCAAAAACCGCCTGTTTTAGCAAATATAAGTGCTGCAAAAGAGAACATATATGTTGCTGTAAGCATGCCATGGAAGGTTTTTACAATAAAGCAACAACCCTTGTTGACGAAGAATCCAGCTTGAAGTCTTCTGTCGGTTGGCGGGAAGTCGGTATATCGGTTTTCTAGCTGCTCTACCGGTATGGACACAGTGCTACTATTAATAACTTTGGTGAAATGTATTCGTAGGCTCTCCATAGTGCAGGCTTCGGGGGAGCGTTGGATTTCAGCTAAGCACTGTGGAGAACGTCAACATGTTTCATGAGCAGTACTGTACCTAGATAGGTTGTTTTGTCTAGAGCCACATCATATATTCGTGAGTTCCCATGATTTCACTCTTGCGTCCAAGTTCAAGTTCGACACCCTTCTCCCGGTTCAGGTATCATCTGTCTTTACCACCAACACCATGTCGCACTTTGTCCGACTCTTCACCCCGGATCAACTTCAAGTTGGTCTTCACCCACCACCATGTAGTCCATATTTCGACTCGTCACCCTTGGCTCAAGCCAACACATTCCCCCAACGCCCCACCCAGGGTTAACCCACCGACTAGCGGCATCCACACCCAGCGTCAAACAACCGCACGGTAGTGCACCCAGCATAGACACACGCACTCAAGTCCAGTCTGGTCCTCTCAGATATGACTTGGTTTTACGGTACCGACCGAAACCTCAACCCAACTTTAGCCTCAAATTACCTTACTAAGTGGGTGGCAGTGTTGGGAAGGTCACCAATTAAAGTGTAATGTAGCTTGTTTCTCTAGAGCCACATCATATGTGGCTAAGGTTTTGCCTCTTGGTTGTTTTCCCTTTATAGTTAGTACACTTCTGGTTTCTACCGAAAACTAACAAGGATTTCACTTACACTCCGGGACAAAATTTAGGGAACATGGACAAAAATTGAAATGTTGAGAAAACGACTGTGCCTCAGAGGCTGCTGATTGCTCCACGTCGGACATGCGCTAACGACATAGATTTCGTCGTTGTTCAGGTACCTCCAATACAAAAAACACAATAGCCATGAGGACACAATTAAGGAAACAACAAACCAATACAAATTCCTATATAATACGAATGACGGTCAATGTTTAGGACCTCTTGGAGGAAAAGCGGTGGTTGGCATGGCGCGTCATTCCCGATTGGGAGGCAGAACCCTCAGCGACGAAGAACGCGACCGCATACGCGGCCTTTACGAACCCGGCTTCGACTATCGCACCGTCGCCGATCTTGTCGACCGCTTGATCTCTGTGCGAGCCCACTCCCATGGCTCGCGGCCGTCCACCCGAGCTAGCCGAGCGACTCGTCTGCCGCTTTGTCCGCCGCGCAAGCGAGGGTCACACGACCGTCAGCAAGCTCAAGACCTAGTTCCCGCTGGACTGCGACATCCGCACCGTCCGTCGCGTCTTGGCGAACACCGACTTCTTGGTGTACGCCAAGATACAGCAGACGATTGACCTGACCGCTGCCCACAAAACATACCGCCTTGCGTGGGCCAAGACCCAGACGTCCGACTCCAGCGACTGGAGGGCCTTCATCTTCTCTGATATGAAGCGGTTTAACCGTGACGGCCCGAACGGGTTCAAGCACTTCTAGAAAGACGTCCGTCGTCCCTCCAGAAACTACAACAAGCGTCTGCAGGGTGGTGATGGCGTAATGGTCTGGGGTGGAATCAGTTGGGAGCGAAAGACTGAGTTAGTTATTCTAGAGGGCCGCCAGGCTTCTGAAGACCACACGTACATAGTCTACATGCTCCCTTTTGCTCATCCGAAATATGGAACGGATTTTGTCTTTCAACAAGACAACGCCCCAATCCATTCTTCTAAGTTGACAAAGGCCTTTTTTGTTGGCATGGGCATTGAGATTCTTGATTGGCCGGCCAGATCGGCAGATATGAATCCAATCGAGAACATGTGGGCGGCGATGTATTGCCGCGTCTACGGTGACGGGAAGCAGTATGACTCCCTGTCCGAACTTTATGAGGCCGTTTTGGCTGCTTGGAAATTGATCGCCCTTAACGAGATTCGCAACCTCATCACTTCGATGCCTCACCGTTGCATCGAGACTGTAGAGCGCAAGGGCAACAAGACGCACAATTAGGTGACCAACACCCTAATCATTATTCTTATAATGTAGGAATTTGTGTTGGTTTGCTATTCCCTTAATTGTGTCCTCATGGCTATTCCGTTTTTTGTATTAGAGGTACCTGAACAGCAGCGAAATCCACGTCGTTAGCGCATATCCGACGTAAAACAATATGATTGGTGGATTATGGTCAAACAACAGCCTCTGAGGCACAGTCGTTTTCTCAAAATTGCAATTTTTGTTCGTGTTCCCTAATTTTTGGCCCGGAGTTTAGGCGAGCGGTACACCAACGGTTTGGATATCAGCCAATTGAAATAGACCAAATGCGTGGCTTTGCGCATAGACGGTACAATGACTCGCAGCAGAGATGGACATGAGCGTGAGAAAACAGTTAGGCTATAGTATTAAATAACACTAATAATCCTTGTCGGATTTTTCGTCAACTGTGTTCGTCAGATTCGCAAAACAATCCAAACCAGTATTGTAAATCATTGTACATGTGGGCATCGGCATAGTCAGTCCTCACTTGTCTAGAGCACAATCGCCGACGGAATCAGCGACTGAATCACAATTGAGTGTCAATGCGTTAGACATTAAGCTATCCAGTATTCGTCATCTTTGGATCATATCAGAGACACATTTATCTCGGCATTCCTCTGGGCAACAAAAACGTCATAAATGTGAAGCCTGAAGGCATTCATCAATCCAGAAGTCGTTCAACCAATCAACAATTAACATGATTTCGACCAGCTTTCAGCTTTACAGTTACTGTTAACAACACTAAATGCTGTAAGCTGTGTGCAGTAGTGAGTTAGTGTTCAGACAACGAATCCTAAGCGATTAAGCGCAGTGCATGCATACTGTCAATCTCTAAGATATTCTTCTTATCAACACTCATCTCTCAAGCCAGATCGACCACTCTAATGCGCGCAGACGCACGTACATGACCATGGATGCACACAGATGTCAGCTCACATCTTCTATTGACATTATACAATGGTTCTGTACACTGTTGCACATAACAAACAAGGAGATGGGTGCTGGGGATGGAACAACCGGCACGCCACTGGACCTTTGACCGCTCGACCCATCTCTGCAGGGAATCATCAAGAGGATCACCGACAGACTCCGTTCGCGATTACCGTAGGAAGCGAGAGCGAAATAGCTGGTACGCACGTGAATCTCGCCAGCGTCGGGAGATATCTATCCTATAAACGCTCGGTCTTTCTGCCCGTGGACACAATGTTGTGCAATTGTCCCACGGCTCTCGCTGCACAAACTATCCTCGCACTGTACAGCAGATCTAGTTGTTCCATTTGCATTTCCTGTCCTCAGCATCTTTGACGACCCGTGTCTTTGTCTTTCCGCGGCGCTTGCGCTCGGCATCTTTCCGCCTTGAGCAGTTGAAGTTGCCGCTTGCTACGCGGCTCTTTACGTTGGTTGCTTCTAGACAGACGACGCATCAAGAAAGCGGCGATGGCTGCACCTAACACCACACGGCATTTTCGCATTGGCCAATTCTTCACATCGCAGCGGCAGCCAATGGAATATACGCATCCAGACTCCGTCGGCGCTCAAAGCACACCTCATGTCAAGCTGTCAATGTCTCCGTCTCCTGCGAACTACAGCGACGCGATTGATTCGAGCATCCAGGCGCTGGGAGAGTTCCTCGCTGAGCAGCCACCACATTGGGGGTCCGTTGCAGTTTCGCCGTGCGTGTGGCCACTTTCGCCTCCGTGTGTCACTGGGTTCTCGAGCGACACCGCGCCATACCACAGTACTGCGCGCTTCTATCCCCAGGCGGTCAAGACGCTTGGACAGTACGACGACCACCAGCAAATCAATCTGGAGCCACTGATCCCGATGATGGCGTGTGCGCCAACCGCTGATCCGCATTACTCGAAAGAGAAGCGTAGTGTACAGGATCCGCTACTCAAGCCCTCGTCTCCAGTCAATTCAAAAGAAAAGCTGCGGACGCGTCAGAGAGGCTACGAGAAGACCTATCGCAAGAAGAAACGCGTAAGAACGGACAGAGTGCCATGGTCTCATGCACTGGTACTTACTTTTGATCGCCTTACTCATAGGTCGAGTTCAAACACATGCGTCACGAGTGGATCCAGCTGGAGATGAAGCACCGTAGGCTGCGTGAGCAGATGCACAGCCGTCCATTTGCATTCGAGTACAAAGAGACATCTTCCAAGGTCGAAGCACTGCGCCAACTACAGATGGAGGAACGCTCTCTTCGCCAGGACTTGGTCTCTCTGCAGTCGCTTAAGGCCTGGTACGACGTCTCGATAATTCGCCTGCCCGTGGACAGGGAGGGCGCCATACTGCGGACGACTCACGAGTGGGAGATCGTCTCCGACGCCTTGCTCGGTGTGACCACGACGGCGCCCTTCGCTCCCCTGAGGCTGACATTCTCGTGGTGATTGTATTGCTATATTTATCAGCTGTGGTCTGGTTTAACTAAATCGAAGCGGTTTTTTATTTTAGCTTGAGGTATAAACAGCATCCCAGTCGCAGTGTTTTAGCTACAGTTACTGGAATAGTCCTTGTGAATTACTTTTATTCCTATACAAATTGTGTAATAACACCCAAAGCACTGCGTTATCTACTGCTTGTCGTACAGTATAATCAAACTGAAGTAATATAATGTATACATATATATATGTACTGATAGCAGAGAAATCTGAATCTGTTCGTAAATCATACATTAGAGGAATCTAAATGATTGCTTTATTGATGTAAACACTACCAACAGGATCATCGTAACTTGTAGCCATTGAACTACACTTATAATCTTACTCCACCACATAACAGCTTAGACATAATTATTTAGATATCGGTTGTTTAGTCTCATCACGTCATCAATGATGGCTAAAAACGGGATCTCGCAGAGGTCCACAATCAAATGATTCTCACGGCAGTCCCACGATACAGTACAGTACAGTACTTCTGTATATCCGCCTATGTGTGCACCTTGCAACCTTGGCGTAAGACTGTGAGTCGACATACAGTATAGTAACCTTGAGAACCACTACTAGTGGTTCTCAAGGTTACTTCTGCTTTCTCGCAGAACTAATCAGGTTGTCGCAGAAAAAAAAGCATTAAAATCGGTGCAGAAATGAAAACGTAAAGTCTGCTACGTTGATTGGATAAAACTACGTTTGCGGGAATCAATGGATTGGCTAAATTGTTATGCAGAAATGCCCATCTCCATTTTTTTCTGCGTTTAGTTGAGATTCCGTATTTTTGAAGCGCAACAGAATCGGTAATCAAAACCGAGCAACTTTTCTGCAGGCAAAATGATGGAATCTGATTCGTTGAAACCGTTTCTAAATCGTGTATTATTGGCTAAAATAAATCGTAGTAGGTTCTCAAAGTCGCCAGCGCAGAAACGCTTATGATTGGTGGATCTCTCATTTCTCGCAGAAAGCAGAAGCAACCTTGAGAACCACTAGTATCAATCCCACAACTTTTCGAAATAGTAGGGAATTGGTGGATAAAAATGTATTTTTTTTGTACAGTAGACATCACATATAAATTATAATATAAATTAAATTATAATTTGCATGACTCAGAAGGAGATGGTGACTATCTGTGTTCGAAGAGAACCGCGACCAATCGTCTCGTATAGTATGGTTGTACTTACAAGTAATTGTGGAATACTGTAAAGATCGAACCAAAAACTCGGCTCTTCTGATCCCAATTGGTCGAGAGGAGTTGCGCTTATTTTAACGCCGCCAGCCCTCCACAAGAATCTTTGTGCACTGTATTGAGTAGCAACAACAAACAACGTCGTAATGACTTCTGATCTACCTCGAGAGACGGATATATCCTTGGTTCTCTTCAATTGGGCAACGATTATCAATCTTCTTCACATCGTCTGCCCTTGCGCCCGCTTTGAGGAATGTACCAGCAGTGTTTGACAGCAACGCCGCCCACGACTGAAGCGCTCAGCTCCTTGCGCATGATCCACTTGTCGTCGAATGTCAGGAATTCTACTTGTAGCCAGTTCGGTGAAATTTTGAGCGAGAAGATTCCGTACGGATAATGCCCAGCGGCCCAGATGTTCTCCACGTAATGCGCTGCGTAGGACGGGACGCCGCTCGGCGATTCATTCTGGATGCCGCCGCCTGCGCCGTTTTCAATGAAATGCGTCTTGAAAGCGGCGTAGTCATGGTTCTCGCCATGCGTGTGGCCGTAAATGTACAGTTGCATATCCAAATCAGCCAGCAGGTCATGCCATTCGTCTGCACGATGCGGGGCGTAATGATTGTACGGAGAGTAGTGCGTGTTCACGATCTTCCACGTTGCGTTCGAAGCCTTAACCGCAGCCACCAGTTTCTCTCGTGAGTCGTCGCCCCACGCTCGAAGCTGTTTCATGCAGGCGTCGTACATCCCTGTGTCGCCTCCAGCGCATAACGATTCACCTCGATCCACGTTCTCGCACTGAGCATCTTCACTCTTCGCATAGCCGTAGCACTGGCAACAAATCTGCCGTGCTCCATGAGTATCCGCATCGTTCGTATCCATGTTGAAAATGTCGACCTGGATCCCAGCCACTGGATCCGTCAGCGTGTGGACATAGAAATGATCGGTCATGATCCAGCGGTTGTCGTTGGGACTTACGTATTGCGCTTGGAGCGTAAACTTCTGGTTCAGCGCTGCAAGAAGTTCACTCGTGGATCCGCATTCAGCTGGAGCATCTCCAGAAGAACAGAGATAGCTGGCACCACCGTAGTCGTGGTTGCCCATGACATTGATCCACGGGATGCCGTGTAGACTGGCGTCGATATACTTGCTCTCAAACGTTTCTTGGAACCGATAGGCTGCATCATTCGGGCTCTGTAGACCAGTCCAGTAGAAATTGTCGCCTTGGCCGATGACAACCGACGGGCGGGGCTGCATTTCCTGCGCAGCTAGGCCCAATAGCGACGCCGTATACTCCATGGCGTTGTAGTCCGTGATCGTATACGTCTTGCGACGCGAGCAACACGATCCTCCGTCCTTGGCGACTGTACGACCCCAGTCTCCGATCGCTAGCGCCGTCAACGAGTACGTTTCGTTGAGTGGATTCGTCTCAATCTCGTCGGGATCTTGAGCTTCACTGGCGGAGTTTGCTTCATCTGTGGCCTTGTATTTATACTGGGAATCGGGAAGCTGCGAGGTCTTCGAGCCATGAGAATGTCGCTGTGAGCCGTCAGCCGATTCACTGGCAGTCTTCTGCGAGCTATCACGTGACACTGAGAACGTAATTGCTACGAGAGCTCCGGCGACTGCGAGCAGCAGCGCAAGCCCCAGGACCAGACAGCGACGACGGACCATCGTGAATTGAACAGTGGCTGCCTGCCTCCCATGAGGCTTGTTCATCTCAGCGTCTTTCCTAGCATTGTGCTCACGGCTGATGCAGAAAACAAGCGAGTCAATTTGTGGCAATCACGGTCTAGGTCTCACCTGAAAGCTCCATACAGTATGATTGATTGTGATTACTTAAGGTGGTTGACCTTAAAATATTGAGTTGAAGTCATCATGTTGATTTGACGCATTTTTTATGTTGTGGGTGTCTACTGAAGTCCAGATGGCTCTAGAATGTTCTGATATTCTAAAATTGCCAGGTCTTATAATAAAGCGTACTCCAGTACAGCCCACAACCAAGCGGAGGTGGCACATGTGGGGCTGATGGCGCTGCCATCTCTCGGTCTCTGCATCGATATGAGAGGCAGGCACTAATTGTGACCATAGGTGAGTCTGTATGCCCGCTGTTTGCTCAGTCAAGAGGTCGAACAAGCGCCATTAAGTGTGTTTTGGCGTGGCCATGAGGCTATCAAAGGGTGTTCATCCGCATCAACGCCACATATCAAGACCAATAAAGACCCCCAGCGTGATGGGTTGTGTTGACCATAGACTTATTTATGAAGACTCTGCATACACGTTGGAGATTCAGCGGGGCAGCTTCCCAGTGTGGACTTGTGGTCTGAAGAGCGGTGTGATTTTCAATGAAGAACGTCGCGCGCCTCGAAAGTTTTTGCGTGTGAGGAATTGATTCGATGCTGCACATGTGAACTTCGCATTTGGTTTGATAATTTAGTGCTAATGGGAACTAAGCTACTGGATCGAACTTGGAATGTCTTCCGGCTTTTTATAGATGATGTGAATCAATTGCGCCGTTCGTTTTCGCTCTCGTGGCTATCCTGATGAACCTTTGCTGGTCTGCACTGATGAATATTAGTTATGTGGCGATGCAGTTGAAGTACATTCACATCCAGTGGATACATTTTTGATTCACAAGCTATTCATGCAAGTTTTGGATTATGACAATTGGCGTATTGAGTTCATCCTATTTCCTCTTTGTGCCACAACGATTGACGAATTCTTGGCCTTGTGTAGACAATTGTGTGGAAACCAGACGGAATCAAGTATGAAGCACAGTCAGCTTCACCAAATACAGTCCAATTGCCCATTTCGAAGTGCAGGCTAGAACCTTTGGGTAATCGAATGATAATCTCAAGTCGCCGTGTTTCACTGCAGGCAGAGATATCATTGAGTGTGCGCGTACGTGTGTGCCAATCAAACGCGTACGACTCAAAGATTATGCACGATTACTTCAATGATTATACAATCATCCAAGAGTTCAATCAAGTACATTACCCAGCTCAGCAGCTTTGATTATCTTGTGGCTACAGTATACAGTAAAAGGTGATGGCAAATTTAATCCGATATAAGAGAGAACATATACTTGAATGCGACGCATTCCCTGTTTGCTACAGTCATTGGCTGATACTCTCATAAAGTTATAATTCATGGAAAATGAAAGCTTAACATCCCTCGCAACAAATTCTCCAGAGAGACTTTCACTTCCATCGTCGGTAAGACTTTACGATGGATTGTTGAGTCAATCAAAATTCAAAAAATTCGATCGTAACGTTTTCAAATAGCCTTATTGGCAATTTCTTCCGTGAAAGAGATTCTTGAATTTTCTGGACACAAATGCTTTGAGATCCGTCGGCTTATTGAGTGTTATATTTGCCAGACACTTGTAGAAGAGTGGAGATAAATTGCTGACATATCCATAGACGTGGTTGCTTGTTTAAAGCAATGACTATCATCAGTTCCGGAAATCCCAGACCAAACCATTCGAAATACCACATACTCAGCAAAAGACGCGAGTGTCGTTGCAGCTGGACTCACTTGAAAACACACTGAGACTGAAGTGGAAATGCTCCAAAGATAGCCACTTCACGCGTAAGCTTTCTGAACCTCTTCCAGCAAATAGTTTACGCTTCAGCGCAGCATACAAATCCCAACGATAACCGCTGGATCATGACTGATCTTCTGTACGTCCAAATGCTGACGTGTCCGATTCGTCATAGTCAACACTTTCTGAACGGACACGAACGACGCGAATTCATTCTTATAAACACAACAGATATTTTGGCAGTACTACTACGCAAAGAGATGGGCCGAGTAAGGACTCTTGGCTGGATGTGATGTGCGACGAAAGCGAAAGTCGAAGTCTCCCGACACAGGCGGGGCATCCAGATGAATCGTTCAGCGATATCCTGCTATCGTGATAAACTTTGAGCCGCTCACCATTTCACAATTCAAATCAAGTCACATCGCAACGAACAGGGCTTCCGTTTGATGGTAATAATACAAAGCACTGGACATGACCACACGAGCTCAATCTGCGCTCTGATCCAGGTGCATTCGCTAGATTTAAAACTCAAACCCGTCACATACAGCAAAAGGCAGCACAATAGATTTATCAATTAGCAAGAACGACACCAAAAGTTGCTAGACTGTATTTCCATTTCTGAGCACCATTCTCTTGCGTGATTATCGCTGGGTCCCTTCCCATTTTAAGTGTGGAGGCCTGGACAGCAACTTCAGTTCTCAGAGTTCAAGTAAATCTATAGTGACGGCAAAGAATTACCTTAATTAACTATAATTTATGGTCCTTTATCAGTTACCTATTTATCGATACTGCATAAATTGTTGCACAATAGAACAGTTTAAGTATTTTTAGATTGACTCGAGTGCAAAATTAGTGCATATGATTAAAATTTAGGTAGAATCGTTAAAAATAAGCTAAAGAAGCGCAGAAATAACATAAAACGACGTCACCACGAAAATGTCAGCTTCAGAGGAGCAAACGGAGCCGTGGTGCTCACGCCGAGCAAGGTATCAGAGACAGTCTCCCACTCGTGATTCGTGCGCAAGATTGCGCCGTCTTTATCCACAGGCAAGCGCACTATCGAGACTTCGTACCAGGCCTTGAGCGACTGCAGAGAGACCATGTCATCACGCAGTGCACGCTCCTCCAGCTGCAATTGGAGCAGCATCTCCGCCTTTGAAGGTGTCTTTTTGTGCAGATAAGTGGCCGGGCGGTTGCGCATTCGCTCACGTAGCGTCCGGTGCTTCATCTCCAGCTGGATCCACTCGCGACGCATGTGTTTGAACTCGACCTATCGGTAGGTGGACAAAAGTAAGTATCAAGCGTGAGACCATGCGACTTTATGCGTACTTACGCGTTTCTTCTTGCGGTAGACCTTCTCGTAGCCTCTCTGGCGCGTGCGCAGCTTTTCTTTGTGAGCGACTGGTGACGCGCACTGCGGTAGCGGATTCTGGAGACTGGGCTTCTCCATAAAGTAGTACGGATGAATCGTAGGTGCTGGCAGGAGTGGCTCCTGCTTGATCTCTCGATAGTCGCGATACTGGAGCGGGTCTGTGAACGTCTCGATCGGTTGGAAGTGGAAGAGCCCATTGACGTGCGACCCTTCAGTCATCACGCTGGAGAACTGAGAGACTGACGGAGGCGACGCGCATGTCGAAGGCGTGGCTTTATATGGCCCCCAGAGTGCAGGTTGCTCACTCATGAACTCTCCCAGCGCTTGGAACTCAAACTCATCGCCATAGTAAGGGATTGGTGACATGGGAATCGGCAACAGTGGCATCGGCTGCAGCCGTTGCGAAGCGCATTGCGTTGGTGCTGACTGCATGGACGTGACTGGAATGCGGAAAGTTTGACAATGCGGTGTATCGTGCCGTTTTGCTGTGTCGTCTGGTTAGAAAAAGTGGGAACAGCCAACAACAGACAGCGCCGCGTGACAAACAGAAACTTCAACTGGACGTCCAGAGTCTCAGGAAAAGATCGAACCGACGCCAAAGGATACAGGTAGCGACACTCCAATCGAAGAATACCGGGATCTAGCAATATTGCGAGACTAGAGCGCGCAGCGAGAGCTGTGGGATGATTGCACAACATCCGTCCACTTCCTTGACCATCCTCAGAGCTGTGCGTTGATAGGCCAATTTAAACGATGACGCATGGAGATTCATTGGGTGGGTACAGTATACGCCTCAAATTTCGCAATGGTCGTGGCTAAGGTAATGCATTTGCCAGGAGATGAGGCACCAGGTCCAAACGCGAGTGGCGTGCCAAAGCTCTGTTATGTATTCTTCCCACACAGAACGATTACAGTACTGCTGACTACTGGACGCAATCCACAGCGTATTTGGCGACGAGAGCCATTAGGCGGTCAGCTCCGTACAGTCCGACTTGAGTTGATCGCGTGTATGTGTGTTGGCCGTCTGCGTGCCCGATATCAGTACCGAAAAGCACAATGATGCGTTTAGCGAACAACAAACGTCAATCTGCATGCTTGAGTGAGAGAGCGCATCTCTGCCTGCCTTCGCTTCGATTGCGTGGCAGAAACGGCGGCCCATGCATCAATCGAGGCCTAATTGGATATTAAAAAAAGAACCACGACGTTATAATTATCTTCCTCATAATTACTGATCTCGCTGCGTATGAATTTGCCAAAACGGATCTTCGTTTCTTGATTGAATATCTTGCGTCTCTGGACTGAAGCGCCATGTGCCAATTGCAGCCCTCTCTTCTGCCCACGACACTATAATTCTTCTCCATCAGAGTGACCAGATAAGCATATCAAACGACATTAAAGTCGAAGTGCAAGCGTGGTCCATTCAAAACGTTCACACAGCTTGTGGCGTAGCTTCTACAAGCAGTGGAAATGGCAGTCTCTGTCGTATCTGATAAACTAGAGCGAAACGTCCACGCATTTTTCACTGATCTGGTGAAGACATGTGCTGGAACGACAGCGGACGAGGAGATAAAATGCTAAGTTGAAGTTCAATCTGATTTATAACAATGCATATTTTTAGATCATGATAGCACAACCGCTGCCAGCTCAATTGACATTGAAAGAACTGACACCAAAACCCATATGGTCGATCTGTAATGAGTTCTAGCAATTTCCGCTTTTACCAGATTCAAAATATCGCACTGCCGAAGTCCGTCAGTGATGAGCCTCATAATCCAAAGTATAAAATTAATTACGTAAGGGAAGTCGCTTCACTGTTCAGCTCATGTGATGATCTAGCACCAGCAAGATATCGCACAAGGAGAAACAGTTGAGATACAGGCTTTACCGAACTTGCCAAATCCGTTCAAGTCGATGCCATTGTGAGATCCCAAGTGCTCAACATAATGATCTGGAACCTGCTCTTTACAAATTCAATCTTTGGAAGCACACTGGAGGTTTTGGGGCGGCGCTGATGGATTCGATGTGACAATAAAAATATATATTGCGAAGTGAACGTGCGAATGTTCCACAATACGAAGCCAATTGATAAATAATCCAGACTTGTTGTGGCAGTTACCAATAAAGAATAAATCGTGCATGAACCAAACCGTATATAATAACATATTTGATCCACAGATTTCGCCAATGCTTGGAAGATCGACGGCCGGAACGGGTGCAAGTCATTTTAATACAGTAACACAATACACCGCACTGAAACCTGAAAACTGAGTGCTTGAAAGTATAAGTGCGAGGATTCCAGATGCATCGCCAGGATATTGCAGCGACTTCTCTTGTACTCACGATATCACTGTGTGCGCAACACTAATGAACATCCATAGCGCTGCTGATAGAAGGCGATATGATGTCCAATATGGCTTCGTAGTACTCATCAAAAGTCAAATCTCTTGGGCTGCAACAAGCAAAGTCCACACGCGTAAGCAACAACGGCTTTCCGTACTGACATGCACCGCTTTTCCACGTCATCAAATAGAATAGCTGCATCGTCAGAAACTGCAGCGTTGGATGGAACTTGACCTTGTGTAATCAACATACTGGTCCAATACACCTGCGACAAGCTTACCACGCTGGGGTTAAAGCTGCTTGACGTTGATGGAGGCACCTCTTTCTGTGTCATCAGCGCGCCAAGAGACAAACGATAGCGCTTTGTTTGGCTTAGCGTGAGCACGCTCCTCGCGCCACTGCTCAGAAGGCATGAAGTGAATCTCGCGTTATTATGGGACGTGCATGCATCGCCCTAGATTTTGCGTATTTTATGTGTACCACCCTAATTAGCATCATTACTGAGGACAATTATAAAATCAGCAAATAAATACTAGTGGACGTCCTATTTCCATATCGTTGAGATCAAGAACAATTTTCGTCATGACTCAATCTTGTTCGTGACCTTATCACTTTAATGAATGAATAAATGCCAAGACTCGGAACGAAGGCTCTAGAAGAATCTCCTTTTCCACTTGATTGGTCAAAATTCATGAGCGGCTGACGGCTGGCAATGCGGGGAAAGACGCTTGAATGGAGAGACTCATTGGTCTGTCTGGCCATCGCAGGTCACTGGTGACGTGTGGTCCTATACTGCAGCTACATATTGCGTTCAGAGCGACGGTCTCATGACTCGAAGACCTCGCAGCTTCCCGGTTCCCAGTATAAACACAACGGTGGTGCCACCTATCTCTGTTATTCTCGAGATCCCAGCCGAATGCGGATCCACGAGTGAACTTCTTGCAGCGTTGAACCAGAAGTTTACGCTCCAAGCGCAATACGTGAATCCCAACAACAACCGCTGGATCATGACCGATCATTTCTATGACCACACGCATACGGATCCAGTGGCTGGCATCCAGGTCGACTTTTTCAACATGGACACGAACGATGCGGATACTCATGGAGCACGTTGCCAATGCTACGGCTATGCCAAGAGTGAAGCTGCTTAGTGCGAGAGCGTGGATCGAGGTGAATCGCTATGCGCTGGAGGCGATACAGCGATGTACGTCGCGTTCATGAATCAACCTCGAACTGGTTAAAGCCTCTCAAGGGAAAATCATCACTACAGTCACGAGGGAACATTTTGGTAAAACACCTTTGTCGCAAGGGTGACAGCTGATAAGACGTTCCATTAGCATTGCCCAAGTCAAGACAACGGAACCCATTTAGCCGTCCGTAGCAGATGAGGGGCATTTTGGTGCGTTGGTGCCAATGCAACTCAATTAGCTGTAGGTTGTTATGTAGATCCGTTGCCTTACATCGTTTATGAGTGCCAGCATGATCTGCAGATGGTCCATTTAGAGCTGTCAATTCACATAGCAACAGAGTAGAGCACCTAGTTACTATTAATACGAAGTACGATTGAGGGAAAGAGCAGACGTGATCAAGGCTATATCTAGTGAGCGCAATAGAAAGAAGCGACAATGAGACCCCCCTTACTGTTGTCGAACCTAGCAAAGGAATGACTGTACGATCACTCCAGTGGCCCACACTAGGCTGTTAGAAGAGCCGAAAAGCCATCTCTGGCGCAATCTCATGTTGGATCCCTCTACGAGGGAAGAGTCTCATCAGCGCGTCGTTGGCCAGATACGATCGGTCGCTTCCCTTTGCGGGGGCACTCATCTCCACATCTATGATTCATATCTTAAATAACCTGTTTGACTTAATGATGCACGATATTGAATAGTATCGTTATTCGTTTGATACAACAATGCATTGCTAATATATCTGTCAACTTTGATTCAATATGAAGTGGCTTTGACAATCCACACTCTATCAGAAGATGTACTTTCATATATTACTGTAGAATAGTGGTGTACCGTAATGGCGCCACTTTTGTCGAAGGTTGTGAGACTGCTCGTCTTCCATTACTGTAGTGCGGATCCTGTGCAGTCATCATTTTTGGGCACGCGTGATGAGACCAAACCCAATACTGAATCTGTGCGGGGGCTGTTGAAGATAGCCACATACGGTACAGTACGGCGGTCCAGATTTAGAGGTGTATTAAATTAAGTTTTATAAACAGTTGATAATTTTAGTATTTATTCTGCACATTTTGCATGATGTTGCAGTTTCACATACAATCACTAGTATAATGTCATTTCTCGTCATTTGTTTTCAAACTACTGCACTTTATTTTCTATAAATCTGTAATCCTCACCAGCTGAACGTCTGCATGATGGGAGCGAACGGGGCCGTGGCGCTCATGCCAAGCAGGCAATCAGAGACAGTCTCCCACTCGTGGGTTGTCCGCAATAAGGCGCCTTCCTTGTCCATGGGTAGGCGGACAATCGAGATGTCATACCAGGCTTTGAGCGACTGCAGAGATACCAGATCCCGTCGCAGCGCGCGCTCCTCCATCTGCAGTTGGTGCAGCTTTTCAAGCTTTGAAGGTGTCTCTTTGTGCAGGTAAGCGGCTGGATGACTGTGCTTCTGCTCACGCAGTCTGCGATGCATCATTTCCAGCTGGATCCACTCGCCACGCATGTGTTTGAACTCGACCTGTGAGTAAGGCGATCAAAAGTAAGTACCAATAAATGAGACCATGCCACTCTGCGAGTACTAACGCGTTTCTTCTTGCGATAGACCTTCTCATAGCCTCTCTGACGCGTGCGCAGCATTTCTTTGTAAGTGGCTGGTGACGAGCGCTTGAGCAGCGAATTATTGAGACTGGGCTCCTCCATGGAGTAGCACGGATCGATGGCAGGCGCCCACTCATGCTTGACCTCTCGTCTGTGTTCGTACTGGAGCAGGTCTCTGAATGTCTCGATTGACTGGTGATAGAGATGCGTATTGTTGAGGTACGTCGCGTTGTGAGCAGCAGACAGCGGCATGAACGTCCAAGAAGACGCCTTTTGGATGGAACTCCAATGCGGCGTCTGCTCCTCATCTAGTGATTGGACGTAGGAACTGAACACGTCGATGTAGGATATGAGCAGTGGAGATATCGGAATCGTCGTCGAAGTCGTCGATTGCAACCCATTGGAGAGCGCAGGAACGCACTCTGAGCTGGTCTCTAGATTTTCCATTCACTCGCTTCGAATGCGGAGAGTTCGACAATGCGGTTGCCAACGCCAAACCTGCTGCCTAGAACAGCAACAGACCGAGGATCGTGACTAACGGAAACGTCAACCAGCATATTCAAAAGCCATTTGTCTGTTGGAAAGATCTCAGCTTCAGGTGGGAAGATGCAAGAAGAAGAAGGTTTAGATTGACACAACACACGGCGGGATGATTGCACACCACATTTCTTCCTCAAAAGCGCCGTGCGTCCATAAAATAGATCATGGATCTCTTATTTAATGGTACTGTATAATGTCAGCCAGCTCTCTACTTCGGTTGCCATGCGCTAGGATCCGCAGCAACACGCGTACATGTTTCAGACATTCACTGAGGATGAGATGCAAGATACATGCAGTGGCGTGCTTGCTTCCGTGACCTTGTGACTCATCTTATACGCGTTTACTGTACGAATTTGTACGATCCAATGAACGAGACATCCAAGACAGGTCGTGGAGCTGACGGTGTCGTATGCTCGCTACAGTTGTCGGACTCGGAACAGATCGCGTGTACTTTGTGGCTAGAATTCGTTTCAGGTGCAGTGGGGATGCGTTTTGCGAAGAACAAGACGCATATGGAGGTTGATGAAGATCTTAAAGCTGTTCATCTCTCGCGCTTCCTGCTTTTATTATTCTGTGTCTAAGCCGTCGCCTTTATATCCTGCTAAAATGAATACAGTCTTCATAAATGTCGGAATTTAACCAGCGGGTAGCCAAGAGAGACTGCAGAAATGCTAAATGGGGTAATCACTCTAATGAAGGCGCGCACTTAAGACCGCTTCACATCATAATTAATGTAGGCAAAGAGCTCCTTATAGTGTGATTTCGTGGCGTTTGTCCAGCTTTTCGTTCCAGGTTCTTCCCATTTGCCGTGAACACGGATCAGTGGTCGTAGATAACTAATTGCTCGTGGTTGATCGAATGCAAGTTTCTTCCGTTGTCGCTGACAGCTTCAGTTTTCCACTTACAAATAAGTTCGACTGAGCACATTTACACGAAACTTATTCGGTCACAATCGTGAAATGATCGGAACGATGCCGATTCATTGCACACAACATAGCACTTCCAAGCAACCACAATAGGGCTTCGGCGCGCATGATATCACTCGAGAATCAGTAGCAAACCAGTCCTCATCAATTGTAGCTGAAGGAGATCACGTAACAAAATAATGAATCACCGCTTTCACAAACGAGAAACTTCACATTTGCGCTCGTACTCGCTGGAGTCGGAATTTTGTGATGTCTAGGTACTGAATAGCACACCGGCATAACATAGGCTGGAGCCCCATGGACATTAGTTTAGTATTCCTTGGCAGATGTGAACTTGAGGCTAATCCGTTGATCGTGCCGGTTCAAAGTAAAGATGTCTAGGTATTGAATGCTCTAGTTTGTCGATGTGACAAGGTTGTCATCCAGAGGTTAATAGTGCTGCATGCTAAGATGCCGCTACATCGCTGCAAGATAGACTGCATATCAGCTAAAAGCAGAGGCTTTCCGAAATAGCAGCAGTCTGCCGTCTATAATATCGTTCAGACCTTGTCGCAATACTCATGAGTCATTCCTAGCTGGTATCCTTTCTTGAAAAGTTAGGTTTCTCACACCTTGTGAATTGGGATCCCGGGACTTGATTCGCCATACAAAAAAAAAAATAACTGAGATAGCAGTGTTCTAGTTGCGATTGACGCCCTTTTTAGCGCTAACACAGCGTGGTGTCCACATCCACGGACAAGCGGCATGTAGCTGGCGACAAAGCGGAAGATCTCACGTGTATTGTCTATAGAGGATAGAAGTAGAGGATACATTTTTATGAATATGAGGTTCAGCTGGGTGGTGACTGGCATCGAAATTCGATGTGCAGCAGATATACAGTCCTTATCATATGAGTATGCGATTTTTAAAGATTCAGTGTCTTGTTTCGGTGCTGCTTGCGGGTGAGCTATGACTGGGATTGTAAGCGCCAACGCGAAATCGTCGACCACGCAAAATGCTCGTATATATTTGGATAATATGAGTTTAATAAGTTTCGACGTTGTCTTATGTGTATTCAGAGAGAACCTGTTGATTCCGTAGTCTTTGCAAATGCAGCGGATGTATATTCAGAAAGAAGTATTTCAAAATTGATCATGTAAAACTTGATGCATAATTCAAACGTTCTCAAGTTCTGTTATCAAAATGATGAGACTAAAAGGCTTCATTGGCTCATAAATGGTCAGACGTGAGCCGATATAAAGCCGTATTCACGCAGTCATTCAAGAAGTCAAACGTCGAACCCAAGTAGTGGCGTCCATATTGACTGAGATGCATCGCATAATCATCAAAGAATTTTGCACAATTATACAAAGCTATGGGAAAGAATGGATTCGGTTGTAATGCTCTCAATATGACAAATCACGCAACTGAAAACGTACGTGTCAATATAAACTCTCGCTTCGGGAAACAATCGTATCATCGCGTCGAGCAAATAAAAACTTGGGTCTCTCAGTTGCTCCACGACAACAACAGAACAATACTTTCGGTATTCGAACAATATCGACATTAAAAATCAGACAAAAAACTTGTACAACATGAGAATAACGTGGCCACATTGACTCAATCGTCACATGATTCAGCAGGTCAGAAGATTGCCATTATAAATCCAACCAGGAGTGAACATTCTTCTGATAACTGGAGTACTGGAGGCAGACAAGCGAGGCGCAAGCTCACATGACGGAGATGAACTGCCGACATAATTAGCCACAAACGACATAGGCGCATCATATTACAACCCTCATAATCGCGCTCAAGATCGTGCAATTGAATCGTTAGAACCAAAATAACGCCCACGATATCAGCAGCTTACTCTACTTAAATTCATATGAAGGGGTCTGAGCGACTGGTACTTGGACTCTGTGAGCGTAAACTTGTAAATCAGCACATGATTCAGCGGTGGACGACTTGATGAACAATTAGGAAAGACGGTCAAGGTTGCAACGCCAACGACAAACCACACAGTGGGAGGTCGTTGGGCATAGAACGCCGACTGGACTTGTAGCACTGGATGATCTGGAGCAGGATAGGACGATGGGACTTGAATGAGATCAAAATCATGCATATGATATTACGAAATCATGGTTCACTCAAAGCCGACAATATAAGCGCTTTCCAATTATCCCATCTTCACCGAGTTGCCCGTTCGATAATCAAAGGAGAATAGCAAGAGCTCAAGATGGACTGCGAATGCCAATTGCGCTCTACAACACTTTGATAGTAGAGATTACTCCTTTCTTGGCGCCTGAGCTCCAAAGCCAATCAAGCCAGACGTAGATGAGATGCTAAGCCAAGGTGTCCATCTGTCCTGAAAATTTCAATTGACGATAGAAGCCGAATGCGCATCCACTACTCGCAACATCACGACGAAGACTCTAGACAAATCCTATATCTATGCACGACGCCTGCGAGCTGGCAGTTGTCTGGGTGTCGAACTAGGTGGTGCTGACTTGGGAGTACGCCGTGGTCCTTGCTTGATCTCGAGCTTGAATGAGCACTGCAACAAACTCATAGACAAGCGCTTCTCCCTTGTGTTCTTGTTAAGGCCCAGATGGCTGGCTGTCGTATGAGACGCACGCAGTCACTGTGGCTACGTGGTCGATGGCGCCATGTCGTCCGAATGGTCGTGGGTCCTATATTTAGAATCATGTAGGCTTACTGTAGATGCCCCTTTAGAAGCTCTCTTCAGGAATTGCCAAATGGTCGTAGGACCGTGTAATTGAAGAATTTTGATTAAAAAAAACCATTTTTGTTGAACTTTCCATCTAAATATAGGACCCACGACCATTCGGACGACATGGCGCCATCGACCACGTAGCTACAGTGACTGCGTGCGTCTCATACGACAGCCAGCCATCTGGGCCTTAACAAGAACACAAGGGAGAAGCGCTTGTCTATGAGTTTGTTGCAGTGCTCATT
>JAADVW010000443.1:0-28563 GCA_023335875.1 Elongisporangium prolatum | reverse complement strand
CTCCTCCTCATATGTAGAATTCATCTTGTCTGGTGTCAGGAAGTTGATTTGCAGCGGAGAACCAATCTGGTTAAGCTTGTACTCACCCATGAACTCTAAGAGACCAAAACCATCGGTACAGCCTTGAGTCGGGTTACACAACAGCGTGAAGGATGAATCCAATTCACAGTAATCGTAAATATCACGAACCCAATCGTCACCAACCAGGTACGTCGCTACTTCAATAGCCGCAAAAACATCGGTCACATGGTTATCGTCACCAGGAACGATACGTACTTCATTCACATCAACATACATCGAGTTGTTGGGGTTGCAGGTGAACTGACACCATACATTGCGAAGGTTCTCCTTACACGACGTACACTGGCCAGGGATCAATCGCACTTGTGTGCTAAGGCCTTCGTACTGGCTTTCGGTACAGCACAAGTAGTCTTCACCAGTGCCAATGGTTTGGTTGTACAGTTGCGGACAGTCGACCGCAAATTGTTCCTGGTTCGTGTCTGACCACTCAGAGAACTTGTTACTCCAGCCCTTCTCAAAAGCGTCCGTGGCCTTGATGGGCAAATACTGATTTGGGAGAGCGTACGAACTACTGGACACATTCAGGTACGCAGCGCCGAAGGCCGAGCAATAGCCAGGCTTCTGAGTGTAGTTGCCAAAAGCCGAGAGAAGTGTCGGGTTCTTGACGCATTCCAACTTGCCCGAGTACGTGCAGTTGGTCAGGTGCTGGTCGATAATAACAAGCGCCGTCCAGTTGTCAACGAGTGAGTACGGCACCGAGTTGTTGGCCGCCAGGCGACGCGACGGGTCATACAAAGCCGGCGACATATCAGCCGCCATTCCGCTAACCGGAATAAGCGCCGTGGTGAGAGCAGCAGCCGTCCACAGCGACGCGCCAAGCAATTTCTGCATCGTAGCCGGACGGCGCGACGACACTCCGCTGCTGCTAGTAACTTGCTGTTGCTTTCCCATCGTCATAACAGATTCGCGTTCGGTCTTGTGCACCGAGAGAGTCGTCAAGTGGGCGCCGAGGGCCATCACAAACGCCACGACCGTGGCCAAGGCGACGGCCGGGATGCTCTGCACGAAGATGATCGTGAGGTCGGCGAATAGAGTCTCGAGCCACGAGCGCACGGCCGGCATGCTGATGGCCACGGAGACCGCCGCGAACAGCCACATCTTGTTCCTCTCTGTCTTTCTTGCTGGTCTTTTGGGCACCAGCGCGCAAAATGTCGAGTGAAGGGAACTGTTGCGTCACCTTCACGCAGTTGACCAATTACGATATTTGATTGGTTGAAAAGGGAGGTGGACCATGTTTTGACCAATAGAAAGCAAGAGAATTCGTTTTACCATAAGCAAAGCCCATCCAAGGAAAGTGGGCCTTTCGCGCTGGGACACCTGCGGCAGTGGGCTCAGATTCCATCGCAGCTTCAGCGAATGGGCTTTGGTGCAACTGCGCAAAGAAAAGCCTTGGTGGGTTACCAATAGAACACATTGGGCCGCACAATGCGCACATACTGTAGTCCACAATTCGAACGCGCCGTCAAGGATCTGGACTGCATCCGGACTTGGCGCAGTGGGCCTTCGTTGGCCGACAGGCATGCGTGGCGGGGTCCGTCATGCTGCGACTTCGTGATGTGACTCAAAAATCGAATCGGTACGTAGAGAAGTGGCAAAACTAATGAAGGTTGTGGCACGAAGGAAGGTTCCAATTAACACGGAGCCGACTGGCAAAGTGGCGCATACCGGTATTATCGTTTGCATAAGTGATTTTGGATCGTTGGGTGGTCTTGTATCAGAGGTGAAAGAATTGCAAACTGTGATGCAAAGGTGGACTTGGAGCGTTCCACAGTTTGGAATAGTTGGCCATTGGCACCCATAATTTACAGTAGATCCGTTTGCTATTCAGTCAAGTCATGCACCGCTATTTACCACTGCAGCATTCCAAGCATACTCGATCCACACACTTTGTGCACTGTATGGCAAAGACTTGAATACCTGGCTTGGATTCTGCATTTCAATGACAAGCACTCCCTAAAGATCATCCGCAGTACTACGCTTGTCTGTTCTTTCCTCCGAGCTCAACTCATTTTCTGCATCCAGCTGGAGCATAAAAGCTAAATGGAATGCCCCGCAGTCCCACTATTGCGACATTCGATCTTCTCGCTGCATGGAACTTGGCCAAATGAATCCCTGTGCATCATCACCGCAGTCAAAGGCTGCGTCCAGAGCCAATCAAGCCGTTACCAAAAATATGGAATGGGGTGCAATTCAGCCAATACCTTTGACTTCTGTGACACGTTGCCCCTTTTAGGCCAATAAATATTGCGACATGATTACGACCAATCAGTACACTGAGCAAGCAAAGATATGATTGACAGTTAACGGCATTGTCGACCCACATTTGCAATGTAGGCATGTGAAACACCACTTGGGTCCAGCACTTTTTGGCGCTAAATTCGGTGAACGTCGCACACAAAGTGGCGCGTAAAGTCCAATGTGGGCCATCGTGTGGGTCTCGCAACTGCCGATCATCTCTGAAGCTCATGGCGCAGACGAGTAGCGCTGATGGCAATGGGCGCGTGATCATCCACTTGGATCTCGACTGCTTCTATGCGCAGGTGGAGCAGCGGCGGCTGCAGATCCCGGCCACGGAGCCTGTGGCTGTGCAGCAGTGGGGCAGTCTGCTGGCTGTCAACTACGTGGCGCGCGCAGCCGGTGTGAAACGAGGTACTGACTGCGTTCGTGGCTTTTCGCTTTGATGGCTTCATCTCATGACCTCGTTGCTATGCGCAGGCGATCACTCGAGCACAGCGATTGAGAAGTGCCCAAGCATTCATCTGGTACAGTACGGGTACGCTGCAATAGCCAGCAACATGGGGACCTGATCGTTTCATGGCAGCCACATGTAGACACTTTAGGCGAGAACCGACGACCGGGCGAAGTGTTTGACCGCAAGCACCAGAAGGCGATCCTGCGTCGGTACCGCATCGCAAGTCGCGCGATCTTTGAGATCATCTCCGCCATGGCGCCAGTGTACGAGAAAGCTGGCATAGATGAAGCCTATCTGGACGTGTCGATCCAAGCTGCCGAACGACTGGCACAAATGGTAAGTTGCATTAAGCGCTTGCTGCTGCGCTTTGCAACTGATCTCATGCGTTCTTCCAATGGCTAGGAAGGTCTTATGTCGGATTTCTGTGCCGATGAAGCCAATAGCGACACCAAAGTACTGGGAATCTCAGTTATAAAGGGCTATGAGCCTACAGAGAAAGATGACGACGTGAAGGAGACCTTCCCAGTGACCGAGAGTGAGAGACTGCTGTGTATGGGTGCTATCATTGCACGTGAGATTCGAGCTGCGATCTTCCAGAAGCTTGGCTATACCTGCTCAACTGGCGTGGCTGGCAATAAGCTGTTGGCCAAATTAGGCTCTCCGCTTAACAAGCCGGATGGACAAGCTGTGAGCGTATTTGACTTGGCCTTGATCGTGATGAATGAGTTCATTCGTTGACTCTGTGTGCATTGTTGCTGTAGATCATCCCACCTCGGTTTGTGTTGTGGTTCATGGCGCGATATCCGATGCGAAGCGTGCAGCGGCTTGGTGGTAAGCTCGGTCAACAACTAGAGGCAATCTTTAAAGAGCAAATGGCGTCTCAGCCTGGCGGTGGAGGAGATGATACGGAGGTCACTGCCCAAGCGCTTCGACAGCACTGTAGCATTGACCTTCTCGCTCGCCATCTTGGACGCGACACTGCGGAGTTCGTGCATCATTTCTGCGACGGCGACGACCAAGACGAGCCGATCAATACCAAAAAAGTGCTTATTAAAGCCTTCAGCTCTACGAAGCAGTTCGATGATCGATCCAAACTCATCTGCTTGGCGCAGCTGGTCTACTGGATCCGCGTACTTGCAGAAGAGATCGTGCTCCGCTGCGAAGACGAGCGAATCGACAACGAAAGAGTTCCCACTGCAGCGATGATCCAGTTCACTCGAGGAAACGAAAAGCCAAAAACTCACAAGCTCGCGAGCTTCTCGCCAGACTGGAGTCTCGAAGAGCTCTACGATGTGACGTACAATGTTCTGCGGCGGGACATGGACAATATGTTTCCCTGTACGCATCTAGTGCTGCATGTTAAGGACTTTGTTCCAGTCGGAAGTCACACCGCTGCGCCCAAGATCTCCAGTTTTTTCTCCAAGCAGGAGAATCAAGATGAGTCGGCAAAGTCCGCTGTCTTCTCCAAAGAACGGTTCCAGTTGCCTCCGCCTCGGGTATCTAAGCCAGATAAAGCCTCTTTCTTTGAAGGCCACGCTCGTTCAAGCAGTCCCACCAGACAAGAGCAGCCACCGCTGATTCAAAAAGACCCAGACGATGAAGACAGTGTGGCTCCTTCGACACTGTCATCGCTCGTGACGCTTCTCACCGAGAGCTTTTACTGCGAACAGTGCGAGAAGCAGATTGTGGAGCCGAAACAAGAGCATGAAGACTATCATTTTGCTCAAGAGTTGCGACGCGAGCAACACGCTGAAGCAGCTGCAGCTGTCAAGAAAAGTGCATCTAGTACGGGGACCGGGCCTGCTGCACGACGAAAAGCGAATCATACGTCGAGCAAAAGTTCTAAGAAACCGAAACTTGGAACTCTTGACGCGTTCCTACGACGATAAGACACTCGCAATGACGCTAAGATATAGATAATCAACTGTACTAGTAACTATGAACAAGGTAACTAGTATTAGTAGGGTCCAAACTCTGACATCTCCCACCTCTCGATGCAGGCAACTGGACAACACGGATGAGCTGGTTGAACTGTGACAGGCGTCTCAGATAAACGAAGCGGTTGCAAGAAAAGGGCGTTTGTTGCTAAATAAGAGTGTGTGTGAACTGAAGCCAGACATGAGAAGGCCTCGTACAGCAGACTAATCGAGGCCGCCAGTGCAGGAGACGTGGCTAAGGTCAAGAGACTCGCCAGGAAGAGCGCGGACAAAGAGACTGCGCTCAGATTTGCTGCCGCGACTGGGCATTTGAATCTAGTTCAGTACCTCATCGAACTCGGCGCGAACAAAGAGACCAGGGATCGGGATCTCATAAGTGCAGTGTACCCATATTGATCCTTGGTTTCCAAATCGACGCCTTGCTCGACAAAATACTTGACCACATCTACATGGCCTTTAAAAGCACCTCTCATAAGCGCAGTCTATCCATCGCTATCCATGACATCAATATTCGCATACTGCTCCGCGAGATACCTCAGCACATTCCCATGGCCATCGTGGGCGGCTCGAATGAGTGCAGTGAATCCGCTTTTGTCCTTGGCTTCTTTGTTCGCTTCTTGCTCCACAAGATACTGCACGGCATTCAAATCTCCAATAGAAGCTGCGGTTATAAGCGCTGTCCATCCGAATTCGTTCTGCAGTTCCATATCGGCACCTTGCGCAACGAGATACTTGGTCACGTCCTGATGACCTCGTGCAATGGCTTTCATGAGCGCAGTCAATCTACTGTTGCTCTGGACATCTTTATCCGCGCCTTGCTCGACTAGACACCGAGCTACATCAAGATGACCGTCTGAAGAGGCTCGTATGAGCGCAGTGTAGCCGCTTTTGTCCTTGACGTCGGTGTCGGCTCCTTGTTCGGCACTGTGTCCAAATCGCCGAGTGATGCAGCCATAATGAGCGCAGTACATCCGATGTCATTCTGGAGCTCGATATCAGTGCCTTGTTGAACAAGACACTTGACCACCGGCAGATGTCTAAGCGATGTGGCTTTGATAGGCGCACTGGATCCACTCCAGTCCTTGACCTCGGTGTCTGCTCCATGCTCCACAAGACACTTGACCACATCCAGATGACCAGACAGCGCGGAGTAGATCACCGTAGCTGATCTATTCATGTCCTGGGCCTCAATATCCGCGCCTTGCTCTACGAGATACTGCACGACGTCCAGATGCCCATCCCGAGCGGCGTTTATCAGCGCAGTCGTTCGGTAGAAGCTATGAGTGGTCATCTGGATGTGGTTCGATATCTCGTCGAGCAAGGTGCTTATACGGAGGCAGAAAGTCTCAACGGATTGACTGCGATTGGGATTGCCATTCTGAGAAACCACTTGGAGGTCGTACAATATCTCGTCTCGCAAGGCGCAACAGAATATCGTTGTAAAGGGTGACGATGACCAATCGACTCCAGTTCAACTTGAGCTTTATATTCCGAGATGCAGTGCTTCTCTCTGATCGATACTATATCAAATTGGTGAATTGTGAACAATGAAGTATTCAAGTGGCTCTGTATTTGATTTGTGTGTGTAGTTCAATGCTGCTCATCGCAGTTGGGAAGAATGTATTGAACTATTGACCGAACCAATACTCAAAATGTACTCTGGCCAGTTGCTGAAGAGATTTGCAGTCTTTGGGTTGCTAAAACAGAAAGTAGATTGATTTTCAAGGATATTGCGTTGTGGAGGAAGAACTGAAAGCTAATTGTACTGGTGATATCGTGAAGACCAAGATCCTCATCCACAGATGCGAGGATAAATAGATATTGGACTATATCGGGTACTCTGTGCTTGCACGAGCGACTCTGTATAGCCATTTGAACATGATAGTTAATTGTCGAGCGAGTCATAGAGGGACAAGGAGGCCAGAGGATAGCGCAATAGAGTCACGGATACAGAACCAGGCAGCTTTCTTGATCAGTACGTGGCGAAGGAGTTTGCACTCATTTATCGCATTTAAGTCGCAATTATATCAAAGTGCCTCAAGATTCTGGTCTCGGAGATGGCTGATTCATCGTTTTACTGTTAATATCTTCACAGATGCTGTGTTGCCGTATCATGCCACAAACGCTTCTATTCTCAAGAGTTTCAAGTGAATTCGCAATTGAAATGTCAACTTCTTAGTGAAAGAAAGCTTATCGCGTGGAAGCAAGTTTCGCCAGCTGTCAAATCACACTACGCTTTATTTCGAATCACAGAGACTTTTCTGGCTCATAAGACTCTCCTGACTCAGATCATTTTGTTGAGGCAATGGACTGTGCTTTTAATTTGGGGTCGTCTCTGGATTTTTTACCTTGAAATGGATCCTCCTTCTTGGTGACAGATCCAATGGTGTCAAGGCTCTCCTAAAAGAGCTTTAGAGACTGTTGTAGCAAACCTTCGGCTTGAAAAGGAACCTGGATGATTTTGTTTGCCATGCCTCCGAATATTCGTCCAGCCATATGAACCCTCCTTCAGTGGACTGTGTTGGGTGCTAAAGACGCACAAGACAGCCCGAAGGAGGAAACTAAAGGTCACGAGAATACAAATATAGTATGACGCAGAAGCGGAAGGGAATTGCCTTTTAAAGCCCTTGGAGTTTCGCTCTGCACTGGAAATTGTATGAAAGATTCAGTGCACCCATTCCAGCAACTGCGGAGCCCAAAGATCCATCCACCTTCAATACGATGCTCAATCGTAGATCACCACGCAAACGCGATGTGCTTCGTTCAATGACTCCTTTATGCGTTGGCGGAGTAGAGTGAATGCACTGCAGACGCTGAATGTCGACTGAAGGTGTGACGATAGATCGTGTGCACATGAAATTGGACAGACTTGTCGTTGCTGAAAAAGGGTGTTGGGAGATGGACTCGTGAGACCAAAGGAGTTATACGATGGGGAATACGACAGGGACGGCGAGCAATGGCGATCTGGAAGAAGAAGACGATCTGATTGTAGCTGCTGGAAAAGGCGACGTGGCAAAGATCAAGAGGCTCGTGGAGCAAGGCGCGGACAAGGAGACCAAGGGCAACTACGGATACACTTCGCTTTTGTTAGCCGCTTATCGTGGCCATTTTGATGTGGTGAAGTACCTCGTGGAGCAAGGCGCGGACAAGGAGGCCAATAACAACAAAGGATACACTGCGCTTCTGATAGCGCTTTTAGTAATCATGTTGATGTGGTGAAGTATCTTGTGGAGCAAGGCGCAGACAAAGAGGCCAAGAGTAACAATGGAGACACTGCGCTTGTGTGGGCCGCTTATCGTGGCCATCTTGATGTGGTGAGGTATTTGGTCGAGCAAGGCGCGGATATAGAGGCCACGAACAGTAATGGTGATACCGCTCTAGTGAGAGCCTTTTTTACGAAGTTTCTAGATGTGGTGAAGTACCTGATTGCACAAGGTGCTAACATCAGTGCGAAGGACAAGAACGGACATACGGCTCTCGTAAGAGCTATCCAACTTCGTGATATCAGTATGGTGGGTATGTTTCTCGAAAACGGTGCTGACGCTTCAATTCTTGACAACGACGGGAGCTCCGCTTTGATTCACCTTCTTCAATTTGAAGCCGACGAAGAAGACCAAATCCGGCGAATCGTCAAGTTACTGCTTGAAAGTGGTGCTCCACCTCTTACATCAAATAACGATGGCCTTGCTGCTAAATCAATCGCAAGGACGAGAGGTTTTCATAACGTGGTGGATCTCATCGACGAATATGCAGCGAAACGGAGACCACGCTTCTATTTCAAAGACGAAATAGAGGAAAAGGATCAAAGCTGGCTCATGTCACCTGAAGAAGTGACGTGGCATTCTAAACCGCTGGCAATTGGAGGATTTGGAAAAGTGTACCAAGCCAAGTGGTCAAACATCGATGTCGTCGTGAAGGAAATCGAAATCAGCTTGAAAGAAGAGCTGAAGCGATATATGAAAGAAGTGAAGCTGTGGTCTGATTTACGTCACACCAATGTGGTTCCATTCTACGGTGCCAACCATCTTGAAAAATCACCATTCATCGTATCTGAGTTTGCAGCTGAGGGAACACTGAATAAATATCTGAGCAAGAAAAATCACAGACAAACTGTTGTCTGGAGAAAGCTTCTCGAAGTGGCTGTGGGTCTCAGTTATCTCCATCGGAAAAATATCATTCATGGAGATCTGAAGGGCAACAACATTGTTGCGAACAAGCATGGGACTGCGATGCTGACGTACTTTGGTTTAAGTTTTTTGGATGGAGGCCCATGCTCAATCATTATGAAGATGAAAAGCCGTTTGGGTGCGATGCAGTGGCGCGCTCCAGAGTACGCGACAGATAGTTACGAATCCGTCGAAAGAAGCTGATGTGTACTCGCTCGGAATGTGCATCATCGAGGCTGTGACAGGCCATAGTCCATGGGGCTCTGATGAATACAACTCGGATTTTGTTCGATCCCAACTTCCCAACTTCGACAAGGAATCACGATGACCAAGAAACCAGGTGCAATCACTCCTGACCAGTGGGCCTTAGTAACAAGTATGATCGCGTTTGATCGTAACGATCGACTTTGTATGGATGAAGTCATCAATAGTCTGAGTGATTTAGCTGAGAACGAAGAAATGGAAGAGAGTTTCAGCAAATGATAAGTGTCGTTGTGTGAGTATAAACTACAACAGCGACATCAAATAAGCGTTTTGTTTGGATAATACTATTTAGCATGAGGATCAAACTTTGCTTCGTCTGATACCATTTTGCATACACGTGATCCTAACACTTCACATGAGTGATGTCTCAATTCAATGGCCAAGACGTCGACAATTAAAGTAAGGCATGATCATCAAACTTCGCTTCGTCTGACACCATTTGCATACACGAGATCCTAGTACCTCACATGAGTGATATCTCGTTTAAATAAGCCATAGATAATGATAGAAGAAAGTTGACTGAAATGGAACTGAACTTGCTATGGCGTGTTCAGAGTTTCTTTCGTTCACGCGTCAGTGATGAGTGAACGAAGATCGCTGGTGCCTAATGCTCACTCAGCCCAAAGCTCATTATTGTAGTCGCAGACGTACTGTAGTAGAGCTACCAAGAATGCGCAGATTTTACGGTTGCTGCCTTCCAAACGTGTTCGTAGGGTGAGCTAGTAATCGTTGGTCAATGGATTGGATCCTATCATGCATCATTACGCTTTGCATCATCACTCTTTGCAGAAAAAGGTTCGAACATGAACGACTTCATGAAATTGCGCAAAATTAGGTCAAATTTAAAAGCATCTCGCAGTCAGTATATTTGAGAGCTTGACAGCCTCGATAATCAGTTAAATTTAAGCTGTTATAACTTATGACAGCTCGCTATCTCATAAGAAAATTGCATCTCACTATCTTATGAATCACAAGAAAGTGAGATGCAATTTCCTCTCATTTGAGGGAACACAAGCTGATTAATCAACTCAAGATACTGAGCCTTCTGTGACTCAATCGCTGAAACGTGCCAATATCTCTCAGAAACGAGAGTCCGAGAAGCAAGTCTTGTTGAAGTCTTCCCTTTACTCTGCGTCTGGCATGCATGAGTCCTGATGATCAATCAAGCGCTGAATAGTTGCAAAAAATGCATCAACTCTTTCAAAAGAAGTGCAAACAATAACAGAACCTTATCACTACGATTACCAAAGGAGTCTAAGGCGAAACTGACCTGCGCATTTCCTGATTGCGGAACATTCACAATAATTTCGATTCCCTGGCGCATTAGCGGCGGATGCAGCATTGTTACTTTTTCAATGAAACAGAGCCAGCAGATCCATTATTCACGCAAAAGATTTTTCATACCATTTACAAACTGAACTTGTTCTCGAGGAACGGCAACAGATAATTCATGCACGCCTCCGCTGGGATTTTCTCAGGTACTTATCGCCGTTGATATTGAGAGAGTGACATAGCGTCCGATTTGACTTTCAATTCGGATTCCGTACTCTATGCAGCTTTTCTCACCAGAAGAAACGAAGAAAGCCGTCGCAGACTGCGCATTGGTTTCACGTGATTTCACGTGAGGCAACGGAGAAGCTGGTACAGTACCGTCGATACTAATGGCTGACTAGGAGAATTATGACATGCAGGTACAGGTATTTGAATTGGAGCTAACAGCGGAGAAGATTGACAACACAATGAAGCCATTGTGAGAACCCGATGTATCCAACAAAGTGAGGAAGCGTGGCCATGAAACCTACAGTGAAGCAAGTCGTGAGTTTTATAAGCAGCTGCAGCTGCGGTTGTTTGTTTACTTGATTAGTGCTCTCTCTTCCTCCTTCACGTATATCTTACGGCGATGCGTCCGTGTGACCTCCGCCACGTGCAGAGTCGCCCATGTTTTGCCGTTCTCACTACCAATGATATCTTCTTTCGAGTTCTCATCGCACATGGACTCTTCGATCTCCACTCGCAGCAGCTCTTCCTCCGAGAGCTCGTCCACTTGCGCTGTGTATCGATGCCGTCGTAGCAGCTGCAACAGTGCTCTGCGACGTTGGGGAAGAAGTCACAGGAAACTTAGAGCAACCTCGAGCTCTAATGTTCTTCTGCACTGCATTTTGGTCCAGCTGGATGCTCCGCCTGCGCTGCCGCAGCCGCCGTCCGTCTCACGAGCTAACCACGATGACACTTTCGAAATCAATGTGCGTGCCTTCTCATGGTGAAAGTAGTACGAGTGTTGCTTGTACTTAGGCTGACCAGGCGGCATGATGAAGAAGCGGACACTGACTGTGTCGTGTGGCAGAGCCCCCTCACAGGTAATCCTAGAGTCTGTGGTGTGCATCACATTGTGTGTTGTCCCGGCTGAAACCATTTTGGTTCGTTGGGCTGCACTGTCAGACGACCTCGATTCGAGAACCAGTCAGACGCACAGAAGCACCCTGAACTCTCAGTGTTGGATCAAGACACGCTGCCACAGCTCAAGTATGCGCATTTCTCCGCTTTTAATGGTGTCCAGATTAAGTCCTGACGTTGTGCTGTTGCGTGTGTGTTGAAGATCCATGAGCTTGTGGCACGTGGGTGGCAAGGCCATTGGCATAGACACTTTTGCCTGTCACAACCTTGGTATCCAAGATCCACAGTGAATGCAGTGCTCAGAGTCACATGGTTGCGTCTGTTTTATATAACAAGTCCAAGATGCTGTAGCTGCTTAAGATTGATTATTTGGGTGTGGTTTAAGACACGGACGGTTTTGACTGGACAGCTCATAAGAAGAAACCACTGGATAACGCAATTCTGGAGTCTGAGTTGCGGACGTCAGTGACGAAGTTCACTTGAAAGCTAATGCCAAAGACTACTGAAGCTGCAGCGTTTGAACAACGAGTTCATTAGATGTGAGAACAGTGTTCAACAGTTGGAGAAGTGTCTTGTCGAGTGCAATCTGATCATCTGGTTTGGCTGCTCAGTTGATGATCAAGATTCATTTTAATTTCTATGGAATAATACTGTGGATCAGTCAAGTTCAATGAAGAAAGGCATTGAAGAATGCTTGGTCCTTGGACGTTGTATTTGAAAGAGATCATTTGAGCGGCATGCAAGAATAAGTTCCATCATATCCCCAAGTGAAGCTAAATTCCTATCGATGCGCACAGTTTTAAGTGTCTGTGCCAAATTCTGGAGGCACGAGACAGCTTACGCTGCATTTTCTTCTATTGCATGATTTTGCATCGTTTGGAATCACTTGTTGCACCCACGAAGCCTCTCTACGCCAAGCAAGATATTGCAAATGACAGACTGGTCTTGTTCAGTTGAAGGCATTTGATGGAAGGCCTGCGGTTCTGTGATGGTTTTTACGAACTGAAACAAGATATTCGGCCTACTAATAGAGGCCAGTTACTCGTTACCATAGGCGTCGCGTATGGAAACATTGCGTCGTTGAGCCAAGCAAATCACTGATGTTTATCTCAGTTTTCTAAACCTATACTGACCCGTGAATCTTATTAAGACATTAGCAAAGCCCATCAAATTACGTGGAAGCAAATATCCACAGCTGCCGAGTCACATGCGCCAGCGAAGCCCGTTGTTTCGGATCACAGAGACACATTAGGCTTACGAGACTCCACACTTCGTCACTCAGATCGTTTGGACAAGGTAGTCGAGTGCGCTTCATATTGCGGATGTCTTTGGGGTACATGCCATGAAACGGATCTTTCTTGGTGACCGCCTCGATGATCGTCAGACCGAACATGTACACGTCTGACTCGAAACATGGACTGTGGTGGAGACCGTTATCCATGCCGTTAGCGTCGATTCCGATGCATTCGGGAGCATTGAATTCCTCGCGAGTCTGTGGCTTGATGCTGTTACTCTTGCCGTTCTCTCGAATATACGAAGCACCGAAACCAAAGAGCTTGGTGTCTCCTTGGCCATTCACCAACAACTTGGAGCAGCTCAGGTTGCCATGGACAACGTGATTCTTGTGCAAGTATGATAGTCCCAAAGCCGCTTGATGCAGGATCCGCCACACTTCTTTTGCGGACATTTGGTCCCAGCATCGATCGAGACTCTGGCGGATAGCGTGCTCGTAGACAAAGAAAGGAGCTCCTTCTCTGGAGCCAGCGCCATAGAGCTGAGCCACGTGTGGATGCAGTAACGCGCGCCAGACATTGAAGTGTTTATCAAAGACTGGATTGTCTCCAGCAATATTAAACACCTTGACAGCCACTTGAACGCCTTGCCACTCACCGACGAAAATCTTGGTCAGTCCTTCATTGTCAATTGCTGCGTCCAGAGTCGTGATCTCGTCGCCAGCAATGAGCCACGTGGGAGGCTTCTCCAGCTTTTGATTTAAGAAGAACTTCTCAGCAACTGAGACGATGTTGCGCAATGCGCGATCAAGTGGCGGGAGCGACTGCTCTGGCGATTCAGGCTCGGTGATATCGCGCTTCATGATCAAAGCCATATTGTAGACGTCTCTTGGGTTGGATATCTGATTCATGGCCTTCCAGATCTCCTTCTTGTCACTGGCCAGCTCCACGATCATAGTCTGGAGCGTTGCAGTGTCTTCTCTGTACTCGTTGCGCCACTCCACAATAGTCACGGACTGCTTGATGGCGATGAGCCGCATGATGTGCTCCCATCGCTCGTTGTAGGCTTCGATCGCCGAAGTGAACTTGTTTGCGTTCCACGCTCGCTTGACAATGTTTCGCTCGCCCGCGTACTTGGTAACTGTTATAGCGTACTCTTGGATGAGATCCACAAACTGCTGCAGCAGCCCTTCGTATTGCAGAGTGGCATTGTCGATTTTGTTGAGCTCTCGGATCGCGTCCTCCAGACGTCCGTGCAGACTTGTGCACAATTCGGAGCCTTCTTTCAACTGACTGTATCTCGTGCGGAGGACGTTGAGGAAGGAAAGCACTGAGCCCACAGGAGGGAAAACGAAGTCTACGAGAGTGGTCATTGCTGGTACAAAGCACAAGTGGAAGTAATTTGTGGTATTTGGAAGCTCTTTGGGTTTTGTTTCTCTCTGGATTTCGAACAAATCATTTTTGGCTTTTCTGAACTTTGAACCCATGCAGTGGGACTCATTGCGCCATTTTTTGCAACTGTATCCAGCAAATCTTTCTTTGGACCTTGAATGTATAGTGCCGATGTTAGCGCATAACCTTTACAGTATAGCAAGGATTTCGTGCTCTGGATTTTGCACCCACTGCTGCTGAATCAACAGCTCCATCTGCGGACAAAAGGCCGTTTTTTTAACTGCACTTCTGTAAAAATTGTGGCTTTTCTTTTTTGTGGAAAATTATGAAGGAAAAAGAGGCGATACTGTATAAGCCTTGCTACCCCATCAAGTCCTGAACCAGTGTGCAAACATTCGCGTAACAGGCAGAGAAACCAGGCCATATTGCTGAGTTCAAGATGAACTCCATCAAAAGCGCTGACAAAGACCTGGTGAAAGAAGCTACTAGTAGCGTCATTACATTATCACAGCGTGTCTTCTTGCCAAGACTCCAACAAAGAAGCCCTGGTATGGAGACTGATCGACAGCGCTTGTCCCGCTATTAAATTTTTGCGGATTGGATTGCAATTTAATATTGCAAACAGCTGGTGACGCGCATTCTTGCAAGTAGCCAGAGTAGCCGGTATTTAAATCTTTTAATGATCTCGGGGAAAAACGAGAAATAAAGAAATCTCATATTTGAGAATATCACTCAATATCAGTGCAGTTTCATTACACCGGGATTTTCAGACATCATCTTAAATGCAAACGCTGAGTCGCTGGATGGTACCGTCAGACCACATGCCCTTTTTGTGGCACTTAACTTAAATACCGACACTTTAGTTTTCTCCATCTCAAAGGCCTTTCCCTTTAATACCGTATACTCTGTACATTATACAGAGCTGCTGTTGGTGTACGTTTTCCTCATACACGCATACTTAGTGTATGCTAATAACGGCTCCCGTTACACCTGGTAAGCACTTTGTGGTCCTTCCGACGACCAAACTTCTCTGCATCATTATGGAGTACGAGATGTTTGCCCATGGCGAAGAACAAGTGAGAGCCGAGTTCTCTCATTTCACGGATGAGCAATGGCTCATCCTCAATCGCATGGGAGAAGCGATCGGTGAGGGCGCTAACCTCACCATGATGCGGAGCATGACGCCCGAAGGGCAGATTGCGCTATCACTGCATATGCAGTGAAAATCGTGTGCGGGCGCACGGCCGACTCAGACTTACAACCTGAGGTAATGAAGCTGGCTGTGACGCCATACTCCGGCGACGGAGAACCACATCTCCGTTGGCTAACAGAGCTATCGGTTGCGATTGATGCCAGAGGCATCACGGACGAGAAGCTCAAGGTAGCTTTCGCCATGTCCGAGTTGAGCGGACGAGCACGAGCTTGGGCCGATGGCCGCAAGCTGTCCGACAAGCACTGCTTCTCCACGTTTTTGGAGTTTGAGAAGGAGCTCAAGCAATCATTTGAGCCTCCGCAGTCTCAGTTCCGCGCAAGGGCGTAGTTCCTCTCCTTGCGTCAAGGCAAGATGGATATACACTCGTACATCCAACACGCACGATTTCTCGTGGGATCTATCGTTGATGATCCACTTGCGCCAATGACGCAAGCCGTGGCGTTTATGACGGGCCTTCGGGAAGGCCCTGTGAAGACTCATCTATTCAGAGAACAGCCCTCCACGCTCGATGCAGCGTGTGAGATGGCGACGCAAGTCGACTTTAGTGTGCACCATGCGCGCACCGTATGACCACGAACTAATGGTTCGTTCGTCCAGAGTGAACCACTCTGCGCACCACGGTCCAGAACCAATGGACTTCGACAAAGTCGAACAACCCTTGGAAGAGAAGGGACTCTTCAGCGCGTTAGCCAATGGCGAGACAGTGGGCTTGTCACAGATGCAAGAGAGAAGGCCATATGGCCTTCGATTGCATGGCGCCATCGCCGGCTTCTCGCCAGCGACCTGCTCAGGCCGACCGACGAGGTCAGCAAGGTCCGCGAGTTGAAAAAACTCGGGACACCAGTAGGGGCGGGGCGCCCTCCTGGCATTGATGTCGAACATGTCGACGTGGGGCGCGTATCGACTGACGCCCCCAATGAGCCAATGGCTCATTGTGCCGCTCCTGGTGATCCATCACTGCGCCTTGATAAGGTGTATGGGTCGTTTGGGCTTGTCTCCTATTGCTGGAAAGGGTAACAGGCAGTGAGCCTGCGTACGTATGTCCAAGCCGCAATGATAGGGTCAATGTCCTGTCTTAGAGCTGTCATAGAAGCCCTTTCGGCTGCAAGATTATCAAACAGCGACCGGATACGATAGTAGCTCGTATAAGAGCTGTCTGTTCGAAGTCTCCGTTGCTCTTCTTCTATCCGCACCAAATATCGCTACGTGAATACCACAGCTGGAGGTTTTCATCATAAAAGGTACGAATTTTTGCGGTCGAAAGTGCCTGTCATGGCGAGTTTGATGACCTTGGGCTGTCGCCTGCTTTTGCTGCTCTTATCAAGAGCTGCCACTCCGCGTGCGTTCAATTTTCGCACGGCGTGACCAACTTAACTCACTGTACAGTCTGTGCTGCAACGGCAATTGCCATATGCCGCGGCTAAACGAGTGTTGTTTTTTTGCACGCTGTTCTGCCGTCTGGCACGATTCACCACAGGGCATTTTGTTTACTTGCGTATAAAAGATGAGGATTGTAGGGCCTACTATGGTACGATGACCAACCTAATGAGTCTGGTGTATTAGCAGTTGAAATGCCACCAAAATCCAAGGGTGAAAAACATCTGCCACACGTCTTTACGGCTAATCACTAAAAGCCGCGGGTTTTCGCAACGGGGTGTTCTTTTCTTTTTGCCGCAAAATGCAGAAAGGTCATTCTGTTTTTTCCATAAATCAGATACATCCGTGTGATGGACTTGCTGAAGAATAATACCAGTATCTGCTATAGTGCTCTTGTCCCGCATTGGTTCAGGACCTTTTCGGATGTGCTTGTCCCCACATTAATTCGCAGGCTGGAATTTAACCAATACGAATCCAATACAAAAACCAGAATAATAGTCTGCTTCTTCTATCACAGGTGACAAGCACGTGTACTGATTCCTTATGAGCCTCTGGCGACTTGTATCTTAAAAAGCGCCGAGGAGAGAGCGCTTCACCAGACTGACCAGGTCTGTGAAGACGTAGCAACATGCAACGCGAGCTGCTAGGCTTCCGCAAGTCTCAACCTCTAAGGTACTCCCGTGTTTCAACAACCTGCACAACTGGAACTTACAGGTCTCACCGTCCAGCGCACTCGTTGCTCAATCTCACCAATCCGCTCCTTGTTCCTCTCCAATCACACACTTGACTTGCGTCTCTTCCGTTCCCACGTGTTGATGTACGACCTGGCTCTTGCACTCCCACCAGCCGCACGTCCAGTCACCCCAAGACCGGGACCAGGTCCAACTCGTGACGCAACACTGCAGATTCCGCCAGCTCAGCTGTCCAGCTAGTCACTCCTTCGGCTCATACCACGTGCTTCACGGCTGCTGTAGAAACACTAGCTACGACCGAGGTGTCGGTGCTGCTCACGGGCGCTGAGTCCAATACTTCTGGCGCTGATTCCTTCTTCTTGTTCTTGCTGCCCGGCGGACGTCCACGGACCGTCCTCTTGGCAGGTTTCGGCGTCTTGGGCGCACGCTTGTGCTTCGTGGTCGCCACTGACGTCTTCAGTTCACTTAATGCCACGTACTCGTGCTCGACACCAACTGCTGACTGCATTACTGCTCAACACACGCCGCACTTGCTGCTGCTGCTAATCCACTTGATGATCCAACTGATCCAACAGCTTCAATAGCACGCACGCAATCTTCCACAGCAGATCCGTTGGCTCTAAATCCTGCTGCTGGCTCACTTGCTGTCCTGCACTCGACTGTACTGATCCCGGAGCTGTTGCTCCTTTCTCTAGTACTCTGGTGCTCTTCACACACACGCCACTCTCTGCCACCGATAGTTCTCTGGCGCTTGCCTTCCACTGAGCCAACCGAGCACCTGCAGCTACTGCCTGCTCGTGTTCACTTGCGTTCGACTCCGCTGATCTCAGAATAAAGCTGCTTCCTTCCATGGATCCCCGGCATGTTACTGCCACCGCGTCCGTGGACCGTTTCCTGGCCGAGGGGCCTCTTCTTTTTAATGAAGAATCCTTGGCCTCCTTCTCTGTTCGTACCGGCGCCACTCAAATACCGGCCTCCTGTTGTACAACTTGTACCACATTCTTTCCATCTTCAACGTCACCGTCGATCACTATCACGATCGGAGCTAGACGAACGACGCCAAGCAGTTGTTCCGTCTTGCGTTCGAGCCTATCACACCAGGTAAAATTAAATTAGAATTTTGAGCATCATTAGTAAAATTATGTCCTTGATAAATAATAATAAATCAACAGCTTTTAAATCAGTCTGTATAGGTTCATTAACACTTTGATCGGCCAATCCGCCGGATTGGCCGATCGTGACGTCCAGCGACCGGACGAATACACAGTAAGAGGCCCAGAATTGACAGCCAGAGTCTTCTTGAGCGAGATGACGTACAACGGGGAGACTCGCCAGTCACTGATCAAGCGCCTGCCGCAGTTCGTGTCTTACGTGACGCAGCGTGACAAGCATTACCCGACGCTGAGTGTGAAAGAGACGCTGGAGTTCGCCCACGCCATGTCTGGCGGCAAGCTCAGCAAACGCGCTGAAGAGCTCTTCTCCAATGGTACACCTGAAGAGAACAAGGCCGCTCTGGACGCCGCTCGTGCGCTCTACGAGCACTACCCAGACGTCATCGTCCGTCAACTGGGTCTGCAGAACTGCCAGGACACCATCGTGGGCTATGCGATGCTCCGTGGTGTCTCTGGTGGCGAGCGCAAGCGTGTGACCACGGGTGAGATGGAGTTCGGCCGTCGCTACGTAGCGCTCATGGACGAGATCAGTACTGGTCTTGATTCTGCTGCCACGTATGATATCGTCAATACGCAGCGCAGCATCGCCAAGACCTTCCGGAAGACGACCGTGATCGCTCTTCTGCAGCCGTCACCCGAGGTTTTCGATCTCTTCGATGAGGTGCTGATCCTGAACCAGGGCGAAGTCATGTACCACGGCCCTCGGGAGCAGATCATGGGCCACTTTGAGTCGCTGGGCTTCGTGTGCCCTCCAGAGCGCGGCATTGCCGACTTTCTATTGGATCTGGGCACGAAGCAGCAGTACGTCTACCAGGTCGGAGAGCACTTTCCCAGCAATTCTATCGAATTCGCCGAGGAGTTCCATCGCTCTGAAATCTTCCAACGCACAGTCCGAGAGCTGCGGTTGCCTCTGTCGCCTCAGATACTGCTGAACGTGGTGGCGCACATGAACTCGATGCCCCAGTTCCACCAGAGCAACTGGGAAAACACTCGAACGCTCATGATGCGCCAAGCCCTCGTGACGATTCGAAACACGGCATTTCTTCGCGGCTTAGGCATCTTGGTCATATTTATTGGTATAGTGACGTACTGGGCGGCTACATCAACTTCCTCTTGCAGCTTTCGATGTTGGTCTCACGGCCGACTGCATCAAACACGGTCGTAGTGCTTGCTGTGGTCGATCTTGACTCTTTCTCGCTTTCGTTGGTGTTGGTCTCAACAGCCAGGCTGTGGTTCACTTCTGCCATGACAGAAGGACATCTGCTCGCTGTGAGTCAGCATGATCACTCCTATTGCATACAGCACACGGCATCTCTTTCAGTTCAAGCCGCGGTCGTCCAGGGTTGGTTACACGCGCTCCGCCACGGCTAGAGGTCGTCCGGGGTTGGTTACCCGCTCTCCGCCTCTCATTCTCATGTCATTCGTCACACTCGAGTCCATATACAGACTCGCACACATGCAGCACACTTTTTCTTGTTCATCAACTTACTGTTGCTCGGCTTGGCAAAAGAGGAACTAAACTCTGAACTCCTACGGCTACAAGGTCCTGGGGCGACTAGGCGCTGGACTGTTGCTCTCCGGAAATGGCGCCATGGGCCCACCATCATCCACTAAAGTTCCATCGGCGCGCTTCGTGTGCACGGCGCGTGAGTTGCTCGTGCGTCACTGGTCGATTATTGCCCTTGAGTTGCTCTTCTGCAGCGTCCTTCGTTGTTGTCGGCTGCTCTGCTGTTGTCGTACTTGAGTCCTTCACTTGGCGTCCTTGCTCTATTTTTGTCGTCCTTGCATCCGTCGCTTGTCGTCCTTCGTCGTCTTACTCATTTCCAGTCGTTGGTTATGCAATTCATATATTCCATGGGTATTGTGAGGTGCCAGTGATCGGAGGCCCACCAGATTTCAATCGTCCATTACACGCCTCCCCACTCGCATCGTCATCGATGCACCTGCGCTCCCACATGGTTTCTTAGTCGTCTAGATTGAGCAACAGCCGGCGGGCTATAGGCTCAGGGTTCGCTTCAGTGGTGCTCGGCTGCCACTCAACCTCGAACCCCAGCTGGTACCAGCCACTGCAGTTCCTGCATCGTCGCCGTCGGAGCTCGAGAAACGATCCTTGTGCGAGTCATCGGATAAACGCCGACACTGTCTCGCTTCGCTGGCTGGCCCTCCTGACTACAGCCACGGCGATCCGCTGGTCTTCCTCTTCACTCTCGTCCTGACTGGCGTCTTCTCCATCACTTCGTTCTGCCTTTCCGGTTGGTTCTTTCGTCCTCGCCTTAAACCTCTCGCTCGCTGGATCAGACTGAGGCAGCTGCAAACGAGCTTCGGGTCGTCAATCGTATCTTTTCAGTTCTTGCACTTGCAGCTGCTGGTGGAGGCTCAACCATTACAGCAGGTGCGTCATCGGATACTGGAGCTGCGTTTCCTCGCTTTTCATCCACTTCTTTGGTTTCCTCAGAGGTCTTCAATCCGTACTCTCGTCCTCATCGTCGCTGGCTCTGGGTCTTCGGCTTGCTGTACTGGCTCGGATAAGATGGATACGACACGCTCTTCGTTCTCCAAATCCACAATATTACCAGTGGCTAAGGTTTCTCGTAGATGGCCTGGGTAGTAGTAGCTGACGAGAAACGACAAGTGCACGATCCGTCTCTCTTTTGCTCCCGCTGACTCGATGAGATAGTTGTCAAACCTTGCCGGCTCAATGATCCGATTCGGACCCTGCCACCGGTGCCCGAGCTTCGTAGTGCTGCGGCCTCTCGGTGGTCAGAACTCCTAGACCAGACGTCCCATTCGAAAGGAGCGTAATTGCGCACTCCTCGGTTGTAAAATCGTAGAACACTTGGTAAATGTCGCAGCTGTGGTCCAAAACGGTACTTCTGCTCAGAATTCCCCCAAAACCCCAATGTTCCTATGGAGGTTGGTAAAATACCAACCCAGGTGGGTTGCCTGGTCCCACGTCTGGCGGCAGGTTATGTGTTCTCCACTTGCCGCGCCAGCCTTCAGCCGCGAATTTGCCAGCTCCAGCATAGGAGGACCCAAGACCCGCCACCCCAGTTGGCAGCCCGCGACGTGGTTAGTCCCAGTGCTATTTAAGAGGTGGTGGGCGGCGCCTGTTGTCGTTGTCGCAGACTCGAGCGTCGCATCCAAAAGGTACGAGCTGGGTCGTGGTGTAATGAATGCAAAATGGCAAGGTGAAATGTGAATGTCCAATGCAGGGAGGGCTTATCCAACGTTTGGGGCATGCCATAAGGTAAGCGTTCGCATTAGAGTGTAATGGTTGGAAATTCTAGTCGTTGCTTCGTAGGTATACGCTTCTGCTGTGAACGCAGCATGTTCACACCCACACAACATTTGCTTCTTCGTCATCGCTGTCGTCATCCGCCGCGACCCCAATGTCATCCAGAGAATTCGCGTGTTCGTTGTTGTCGCTGTCGCTTCCTTCTTCCTCGCATTCTGGTACGTCGGAGACGCCCCCTTCGTCGCTGCCGCTGCCGTCATCATCGTTCAAGTGGTCGTTGCTTCCGTCATCAATGTAGTCGCCGTAATGCACAGTGAACCCGAGAAGAGCTTACACACGCTCGAGAGCAGCGACTATCCCCTCGTCAGCGGGAACTATGTCAATCTCGTCTGCCGAATCGGCTTCGACGGATGCTGCGGTGAGTAGATTCCACTTAGTGAAACCACTGACGATTGTTTGGACTGACAAATCCTGCCAAGCGCCGAGTAGCCACTTCATCACGACCGCTTTGCTTGGAGCCGTGATCTTGTGATTGACGCTCAGATCGCAACGGAGTTGCTCAAACCACTGGCGCCGCAACCGGTCCGTTAGTGGCTTGTTCCACGAGACATCGGCCGGCTGATAGCAGAAGGTGTTGCGAAGCGGCACCTTCTCGAGGAGGACAGCCTTGCTGATGGCGTACTCCTTCACACCATCAGTCCAGTGTGCGCTCATATCGTCCCAGATGAGCATGACCGGTACGTCATCCTGGTTGCGATCCCCAAAATGATGGGCAAGGAATTCCTGCGACAAGCTCTCATTCAACCAACCTTTTGGGTATTTATACAGGGTGCGGATCGGTGTCACCAACTGCCTCAACGACGGCCTTCCACGCTCACTTGCCAAAGCCATGTCGGAGCTGTCGCTCTCCACTTGACGTGCCGGGATGATGGACTTCTGAGCCTTCAAAACTACGAACGGTGCCGCATTGTTGCCGCCCGCATCCGCCATGGCCATCGCAGAGAGCCAATCCTTCTCTTTACCAGCGTAGCGCACCCACGCCGTTTTCTCTCCTCGCTTCGATATGGTGCGCTTGGGTATGCACTCAAAGAACCTGCGGTTTGATTCGCAGTGTAGACTTTGCTCACACCATTGACGAAGACTCTCTGTAGAACACGCGCAGAGGTCTCCGTCTTCGCAGCGTCGGCTTCAACACCGTTCACTTGGCCTTGTCGCGTTTGAGCACGAATCGACATCTTGTGCCGTTGCATGAAATCGCGACGCCACATCCAGCTCCCGTGGAAGCCGACCACGGCATTAGCCCTAGCGATTTCAGTAGCATTGAGACGTAGCATCAAGGCGGACTCGGGGATTCCGTCTTTACGTAAGCGATTAATCCATTGAACGATTTCTTGTTCATGCTCCAGCTTCAACATCGTTGCCGTGTCGATCGTCTGCTGTCGGCATTGATCTGCCGTACGATCCTGCCTCGCCATTAACTCAATTCGCTCACGATCATTCGCCCAACTTTGGATAGAGCGACGTTGGTTGCTCGCCTTCACACGGGACAAGTCTGCATAGAAATGCTTCATAGTAGTTCATTTCTGGGCGTTGAGATACTGGAGGACATTCAGTCTCTTGAGGAAGGTGGACTCGGCATTCTTGTACTTCGGTGGTTTGCGCGACTTGCCCTTGATGCTCGACCTTCCCGCCATTTTTGAGCGGGGCGCTGTCAGAGCTGAAGAGGGGTGGTTGAAATTTACCAGGTACGACAAATAACTCGTGCTCACGAGGCTTGCAATCATATTGGATATAATACATTGCGACAATTCACATAAAGCTACAATTACCAAGTGTTCTACGGTACTTCGCTTGTTTGCCCTGCTCACGTTCTGTTGCCACTCAAGCAACTTCTTTGGCCGAAATGGACGCGTCGATCATGCGCTGATGGTACTCCTTGACGTCTCGTGCTTCTCTTCGCATATTCGACAACAACAACTCGTTAGGACCTCGCAGTCGATATCCCATCATGAGCTCGTTCGCCGTGGACGTCGTCACCGTGTGTCGAGCACTGTTGTATTCGAAGACGCGAAAGGTACCCAATGATTCCAGTCACGATGCTCTTCGATCACGTAGAGGCTGACCCTGTCTTTCCAGGTCCGGTTAAAGCGCTCTACGAGTCTCATCGGATTCGTTTGGTACGCCCCTGGATGCACCTGTCGGACTTGTAGAAGCCATGCCAACATCGTTATACCTCTTCCAGCCATTTTCGACGCTCCATCGCTAAGTAGCTCTCGTAACGGGCCGTTTTGCAGGACTAACTCATTCATGAGGAACGTAGCCACACACATCTTCGTCGGCACTGGCACTGCTATAGCGTATCTGCTGACGTACTCGACTGCAGCGATGACGTAGCGATTTCCGCTCGTCGGAATCGATAGCGGGCCAGCTACATCCAGCGCCCACCGACCGCCAAGGTCTCTGACTCGTGCTATACGTGATTGTATGCTCTAGGACACCTAGATGGCATCATCCTTCTTAACATCAAGTAGTGAGGCAATTCAAATGGACCATAATTTAATTGTCGTTGGATTTTTATAATTATTAATTATAAAAATCGAACGACTTGGTTTCAAAGACAACATGAAGTCAGTGCTGATTTCATGTTGCCTTTCGACAGGAAAGCAGTGTACAAAACAGATATTCAGTGGTTGAGAAAGGCACAAGAGGTGAGTCGTAGTAGGGCACAGGTGTTAATTAGTTACCCATGGTTATGTAGCCAGCGATAGAACGCCGGTCCTCGTGGTAGGCAAAGTCGGTGTCCGAAAAAGCAATCATGTAATGTTGCAATTACTTGTGTTCAAACTTCCTTTCTCCGAGTACTAACTTATAGTTCATGGTCGCCTTGATGTATCTGAAGATTGTCTTGACTGCCCGTCAATGAGCTATTCCAGGATTCGACAGAAATTGGCTGCACTTTCGAATCGCGAACGCGATATCCGGCAGTGTACCTAGCATAAGGTACATCAGCGATCCAACAGCAGCTATATATGTTTTGTCTTCCATTAACTGGATTTCGCCGGAATCACTTGCACACAGTTCCTCCGATAACACAAGTCCTGATAGACTTGGAATATCTACACCATTGCACGAAGCCAATTTAAGTTTTTTTAGCATTTTGGTAGCTTAATTGCGTTACAAGGTCGTGATTTTCTCGCTCGGATCTGTCACGCCGAGTCCCTCAGCCCAGTATATGAATTGTATCGATGTCCTTCATCTCGAACTTGGACTACAGCATTTATAGATAACCCACTAACAGTTATTCTACTGAATCCCTACGGTACGAGAGTCGCCAAGTACCGGTGCATTGAAGTTGCGATCAGGACAAGGATCACTCAAGGAGCACTCGCGTCTACAGCGACGTCGCAGGGTTGAAGCCAAGTTGGCACCACTAGTAATCGCTTTCGGATTTTCCATTAACTCATCACTTCTCCGCTCGCCAGCTTCGCTCGCCATTTCAAGAGGTTATGAGCCCAAGCCACTCTGACATGGGCAAGCTTGTCGAAGACAACTAGAGTTCATTTCGGATGGTACGAAGATCGATGCGGTTGCAATTGGTACCGTCGAGATAAACCGAAGAACGCCACCACGGTCACGCTTTCGGATGTTCTGTAGATTCCAGACGTTGATGAAAGCTTGATCTCCGTATATAAGCATGCCGAAAAGAACGTCGTGGCTGAGTTCAGCAAAGACAAGTGTGTCTTTCGCTTCAAGAACGATCCTGTCATGGAAGCCAAGCGCTTTGGGAGAATCTACAAGCTCGAGACAGAGGGGAACGAGAGGAATTGCCACGTGGCTCGAGTGCCAAAGGAAGCAAGAGCTGTTATGCATGCACGCCTCGACCACATTCCGTTCAAGCGCTACAAGCAGCTACGCACCATAGCAGACGGTCTACCGGGCATCACCGAGGATGCCAAATTCGACGCTGAGTGCGCAGGATACTGCATGGGAAAGGTGAAGGCAGACAACTTTCCAAGAAATCCGGAGAAGACAATCAAGACCACGCGGGTGCTTGATCTGATCGACACCGATGTGATGGGGCTGATGCAGCAAAATCCCCAGGCGTTAGCATGTACGTCGTGACATTCATCGACGGCTATTCACGCTACGTTACGACTTACTTCATGCGGAAGAAGTCTGGTCCTTGACAAGTTGAAGTTGTTCAAGACTGAAATGGAGAATGCGACCAAAGCCAAAGCGCCTACGCTCCGACAACGGCGACGAGTACATGGGCGGTCGATTCGAGTAGTTCCTCAGCGAACAAGGTATCAAGCACGAGACCGTGCCATATACGCCTCAGCTGAACAGTGTGGCTGAGTGCATGAACCGGAGCCTAGTCGTGATGGCTCGCTGCATGCTCTACCACGAGAGCATCGAAAAGAAATGGTGGGATGAAGCACTGAGCAACGTTGCATGGATCACCAATCGGATTCCCAGCTCAGTGACTGTCAAGACTCCCTACGAGATCGTGCATCACGCCAAGCCGCAACTCAAGAACTCACAGGTATTCGGTGCAGTTGGCTACGTACACATCCCTGATGACAAGCGCCAGAAGCTTGATGCGAAAGCATTCAAGTGCCTCTTCATAGATCGCTGAATGTGTCAAGGGATATCGAGTCCTGGATATGAAGACGAACCAGATTCGAATCGTCAGGATTGTCAAGTTCATGGAATCGATACCCTGAAGTCCATTGGATTCAAGCTTGCCAACGCTGACCCATGCATTTATGTGATAGGAGAAGGAAGCGCACGATGCATTATTTGTCTGCGCGTGGATGACATGCTCTTGGTATCACGTGACACAAGCGTTATAGCTTCAGTGAAAGAAAGAATCGCCAAGGAGTTCAAGATCATACACCTCGGTCGTGCACAGTTCATTCTCGGCATTGAGATTGACCATGACATGGGACGGAAACGCCTCAGCATTAACCAGCGAACCTACACCGAGTCGGTGATCAAGCGCTTTAGTCAAGAAGATGCGAAGCCGAGCCTGGTCCCGATTGACCCGAGCTACCATCCAACCAAGGAGGATGACACGAAGAGAAGGCAGAAAAGAAGAACAAGCCTTATCGGTCCCTCATCGGCAGCCTCATGCATATGGCTTGCGGTACAAGTCCTGACATCGTCGTGGCAGTTGCGAAACTCAGTCTTTTTCTCGAGAACCCAGGTGTGAAGCATTGGGATGCTGGCATCAAGGTCGTGAGGTACTTGATCAAGATCAAGGACATCGGAATTGTCCACGATGGGTTCAAGACTACCAAGCTAGTCGCCTACTCCGATGCCGACTGGGCTAGGAACCGGGATGATCGACACTCCGTCAGCGGCCTTGCGCTATTACTGTGCGATGGCCCTGTCGTGTGGTGTGCAACGTTCCAGAAGAAGGTTGCCCTGAGTTCCACTGAAGCCGAGTACATGGCTTTGTTTGAATGTGTGAAGGAGTGCACGTGGATGCGACTCCTGTGCAAGATTTGAGCGTGACTCATGATGATGCTACGGTTATCTATGAGGATAATCAGAGTGTCATGGCATTAGCCAAGAACGTGGCCACCCAAGACCGCACCAAGCATATCGACATGCCCTTTTACTATATCTGCGAGAAGCTGATCAGCAACGAGGTCAAGCTGCTTTACGTCGAGTCCAAGAACTAAGTCGCAGACTTCCTGGCGAAGGGTCTGTCAACGAAGACGCTACGCTACCTTATGGAAAGGTTCAACGTCAAGTTTATTCGCATGGGTGACTGCAGATTGAGTGGGGGTGTTAAGATTGCACTTGTCACTCTCAATGCGCCTGGTCTCATTTAGACCCACGGTACGGCCAACGCCAGTCCCTTGCACCAACGGTTCCTCTTCGGTTTTTGTTTGCGCCAACGGTTTCTCATTGCGCCATCGGTTTGGGCTGTAGCCAATGGGAATGGACCAAGTGCGTATCAGGGTACATAAACGGTACATGATGAACTGAAGACACGCGAGCAGAGACTCAATCAGACGAAGGCACTGCGGTAACGCGAGTGCAGCAAAGGTAAAGAGGAAGAGTGAAGAAGTCTAACACTAATAATCACTTTCGGATTTTCCACCAGCTCATCACGTCTCTGCTCGCCAGCTTCGCTCGCCATTTCAAGACGGATCGGCATTTGAGGTCATCACGATCACTCCTGGTCACTCTGATCTCTCGTGATGTGCGTCTGTTCTGCAACTTGAAGACACTGAGATCATACAAAAGTCCGTGAAGAAAGACCGCTTTAAGTTCAACATAGAAGTTATTTGCTTCTAGCGCTTTGAATGGTCTGGCTCCCGATGTCGTTTCTACCGATAGCTCGCTGCTGAAATTTGCATTGAATAATGACTCTCACAAATACGACTGCGTAAGGTTGTAAGTGACTCTTTCAAAAGTGGTATCGCGTGTTCGCGGAGTAGGTACAGCAGCAACCTCTAACATCGAGCCAAGTCCCGAGTCCACCCACGCAGCAGAAGGAGAGCGTGTTGTGGTCGCACTGCCATGCAACAAGCGCCACCGCTCCTGGCTTTTCAGTACGCAAGTCAGTCAGCAATCACTGAGAACAAGAATCGCTGGCCAAGTTTGATTTTCTGGTATGGTTTACAATGCATTCGGACAGAATCTGCTGGATACATGTACTCTGTAGAGATCCCGCGAGTGTTGTTGAACGCCACGCAGCGACT